>BMAW01121985.1:888724-920569 GCA_019974015.1 Nephila pilipes | reverse complement strand
ATGAACATATCTTATGCACATAAGGATCATCATGAACATATCTTATGTACATAAGATTCAATCTAGATATTTAGGCTATATTTTAGTAATAATTAGGACTTTTCGGACCTTCCTTGTACTAAACTAATTTCATATTAATTTCCGAGCTAGAACTCCTGTAAATTAAACAAAAAAAGATGATCTCTAAATTCAAAACCGTACTGTTCAAAGCCTCCATTTTTATTATCCAGGGTAACCAGAACCATATAATTGTACATGATCATAATTATAAAATTCCTACTACAAGTTCACACTCTCCCTATATATATTTATATATTTTGTTCGAATTTTCAATCGTTAATAAAATACTTTTTATTCATCCACTCAAGTTCAAATACATTTTTTTAAACTTGTGGTGATGACACTTGATGTTAATACAGAGTTTTCAAATATTAATTCATTTAATTAAATTTAATTGGTGAAAATGCAGTTTGGCCCAACCACTTGGCGCGATTTCAAAAATTGCCAAACTTGGCGATTTTTTTGGCTGAACGTTAAGTCTGCGAAGCGGACCGGGGTAGCCATATTTGGCAAAATACCGCCAAATAATTCCTGTCACCAAGGGTGGTTGGGCTAAACTGCATTCCAACCATTTAATAGAAAGAGAATAAATAGTAACAAAAATAATAGTCCAACACCATATATAGAAAGGAAATGGAAAATTACAAGGAAATTCGCTTACTATTTTGCCACTTTATGTTGTGATTCTGTCATATGTATATACATATTTATATTGCTTGTAATTTATTAAATAAAAAGTAACTAAATAAAAAATTTCTTTGTTGACCTAAGTAGGAATTGATTTAAATTTTTTTTACATTACTTGTTTAATTATAAGATAATAGCCAATGTCGAGATATAAATGTTTTCTCTTTACTTGCTGGAATCGAAATTATTTTGGTTTGCTTACTTTTTGAAATAATGTTACTTCAACAAGCATTTTCCTCCGCATATTCTGAAATAGGTATTATCTTAAAGCATATGAGAATGTTAATAACAAAAATAACGTTCAACTAGAAAAATAATACTTTCCACGTAACCGCGTCACCAAAAATCGTAACATAGTAAATTTACTTTCCAATACTAATAACACAACACACACATTGTCTAACAAGTATTTGCTTTGTTTCGAATTCTGTTTCACAGCTAAGCCTATTCTCTTCGACTTAAATAAAATAACGCTCACGCTGTATTGTTCTCCTCTCGAAAATATTAGCAGTTAAAATTCCAAACAATTTCCGTATTCCATTTTCTTAGCTTTTTCGCCCGAAAGGATATTCTGCCATGGCTGCGTACCTTCGGGGATTTGTTTACTCCAAATTAATTCCAATCTGGAAAAGTTTTCCACCATCGAAATTGCGACTTAGAAATAGGACACAGAAGTTATTACTGTCGAATTAATATTCCCCTTCCTCCCAATTATAGATTCTCCTTTTCAGACGCGATATTAACATTCCTTTGAAACGGGACTTGTTGTTTCGCAATATCTGTCGATCTTTGTTGGCTCGTCAGTGGCCTAAGTCCAAAAAATTGATTGCTCAAGATCTCTCACATGAAATCACAAATTCTATCTTCTCAAATAACTGGTTAATTAAGCGGTTTGTAATATTTACTTAGAATTCATAAGTGGTTAAATTCTTAGAAAATCTCTATATCCAATAGTTTTTAATACATAAACATTTTGTTAAGAATCATATATATATATATGTATACTCATGTTATGCACATTTTAAAACTATTTTGTCTAGCCAATAATGAGTGGATTAAGAGTGTTATAATGAATATCGCAGTGAGGAGTCATGGTTAATGGGTATATAAATGATGAATCTCATGATTTGGAGCCATGGCTAAGACTGCCAAATAACCTGATCAAAATTTCGATACATTCCCAGACAGAAAGTTGTTCCAATTTTCACATAACTTTGCGTGTTGCATCGAATAAATGCGTGTATGATGCAGTATTTCTAAATTTTAGCAACATTCTAAAAATACGCCATTGTTCACGTGAATACATAAGGTTTAAAGGTCATTAAACGTTACAGTACAGGAGACGAAACATGGAACGTATTTTACACCAGATAAAAAGGGGATTGATTCACATGGAAATTAGTAGTATTATGAAATATGCTATTCTCTAAAGGATATCGGGGTCTATCCGAGCCTTTTGTTTAATCGGAAAAAGTGTTTCAATTTCGGTTCCTATTCTATACGATGGCGGCTTTAATAGATGACGACAATATGCCGAAATTCCAAACCATGTTTTGTGGGAGTTTTAATGGGTAACAATCTACATTATTCCTTAGAATAATTTCTGGTGGACTCGAATCCCGACCGTTCGAATCCCGCTTGTATCAAGCAGGCTACAACGGGCCTCAACTAGATTAACAGCTGATGCTTCTTGGTACAACAGAGTCGTTTGTTGTTTGCAGGTCCAAATATAAATGTTTTTGGAAGAATCTTGCGGAGGGGGATAAAATAATTTTTTTTACCATGAAATATTGTATAATGACCTGCCGATTCTCTTTCTTGACTAAGAAAACATCTCTTAACCAGTGCATAATCTTTGCCCAGTAAGAACTAATCCTAGACACTTATTAAAGGTGAAGATTTTAGGAAATTATTTAACAAGTAATCTTTGAAAATGTAGGTTGAAATAAATTTCAATAATAACTTCGTCGTCATCATTATGATGGCTGAGTTATATCTTCTATTTTTTCCTCACAAATGTGAGAAACTCATCTTGAAAAATCGTCTCTTGTTACTTCGTTATTGTCCTTAGGAGATTTTGTTCTTGAAGGAATTCATTACAATATCAAAGTAACCAGTAATATCCCTATTGTACCATTGATTTAACGTTTCTTTCTCTGATCTTAATAAGAAATTTTTTTATAAATCTTATCTTTATTCTTAATGAAGTTCTCTTTTCCCTTTTAAAACAAAGTCAAGCCTTGAAAACTTTATATGGTTGGACAAGACTTAACTTTATACCAAGTATTAAACGCAGACATTCTATTAACTAGAACACAAATATTACATGAATAATTTACACAAATAAGACAGATAAAAACATTTATCGGTTCCAACAATATACACAACGATTATTATAGAATTCAAATTCTAAATTAACTATAAGCAAAAGATATTTTTTATAAGGTTCTTCGCCAAGAAGAGCCAAAAACACAATTCTTAATGCGTAATCGCTCTCTTGGCGATTTGAAATCATACATTCTTTAATTCGTTTTTCACCATTTTTGATTAAAAAATGAAATGATATCAAGCAGTAAAGAAATACTAAAGATTAAAATAATGTTGAGGAGAGATAAGAAGATTTCCATTGAGACCTTTTATGGGAGTAGTCCACTACAATTAAGTAAATGGCATACAATGGAACAAACTTTTTCTCGACATTTTCACAAAGAATAAGTCGTGAAGCATTGAGGGTGTAACCAGAAACCAATAACGCAGCCAAAGGAGGTGTTTCTTTCCTTGACTTCAAAATATTCTTAAAAATATATCTCACGTTTGATGAAAGAAAAATGCAACATACTATTCTTTTTCACTTTTTTCGGTGTACATAAAAATTGTTTCAATTCTATGGATGACGTAGAATTAAGTAAAACATTATATAATGGTTTTCCGGCTGAATATTATGTATGTACTTTATGTTATTTTAATTACGTTCTATAATTAATATAAGTATAGAGTTTTAAGGTATACCACAGAAACAACTCATGCAATATTATAATTTTTTTAGTTATTTGATGTTTGAACAATTAATTACAATATACACTATTAGACAAAATAAAATAATAGCATGAATGTATGCTATAATTCAATACATATATTTAAATTAATTGCTAAGATTATGTACATAAATTTTCCACTAGCAATTTTTTTTGGTTTGGACTTGTTTAAAAATTTTTTCCAGTGTTATTAATTAACTGTTGCTTTAATATTATAGTCAAAAGGTACAGAGAGGGCACACAACTACATTAATAGGAATATCAATAATACAATCAGTGTCAAATATGTACGCAAATTATTTTGTACTAAAACAACACATTTATTATAAAAAAAAACTTAAAAAGCAAGCAAAGTTTCGTATTTTTTTACGATGGCCATTTTTAAGATTTAATTAAATCACTGAAATCCTGAAGGAAATATCAAGAACATATATAACACTAACACTTTGAATTTTTAAGTAATTAATTTTAATTTATAAAGAGTTTTGATTACCTAAATAGCAAAGTGAAATTTAACCAACATCCTTTCCATAAATGGAATAAATAAAACAAAACTATTCCATCCTCAAATACATCTCTGATGGCTATTCCCCCGAAATTTTACCCATTCTACAAGCTTAATCAAAATATAACATCACCAGAGTATGTAAAAGAATTATTTTATCAATACTCTGTAAACTTACGCATTTTGTTTGAGAATTTAAATATTATATTTAGAATACCGGATGAAGACAAACTTCCGTATTCTTACATAACGTAATGGAAAAATAAAGACTCCAGAATACTTTAATTGAGTCCGTTTGCTCCTTCTTCCCAAACTAAATTAAATTAAAATAAACTTCAAAATAATCCACATTTACTAGACGTAATATTATCGCGCAGAGAAAATGAAATGTTGCGTTTGTGGTATTCACGTTTATTTCGACGCACCAATTAAAGTAAATATAATGTAAAGGATATCAGTTGGTGAATTACTACGTTGGACAGATTAATCTTCGTGAGTAATTTCATCAAAATTATAGATAAAATCGTAAATTGTGTAAATGTAAGGAAATTCTTTGATTTGAGCATTCACCTGACGATAATAAGATGATGCCACTTTCCTCTGTGAAACTTTAAAAAGCACAGCGTAGACATTTCTCAGACAGATATTTCCCAAAATGGAGTAATTAAACTGCATTTCTACCCACCTGAACAGAATAAATTGAATTTTACCGACGACGAAGTATCAAATGCTGCCAGAGTTCTAGACTTAATGAAACATTAATGATATTTTCTGCAAACTACGATAAGAAAGGTTTTTCAAACTCGAGAGATGGGTTTGATAAAAGCTTAGAATCAATAGTTTTCTAAATGTACATTAAAAATGCATTCTCTGTGAGTAATTATTCTCTTTGAAAATAGATTTTCATTCAGGATATTTAAAATGTTCGATTTGCACCACTTTTACCGAAAAGTTGCGTGTACCTCCAGAGATGTATTGCAGATCTTTTATTCTTTTTTTGTTGTATATAATCCTCAAGTATTTAGTGTCATATGGAAATTTTATCATGCTTGTTTTATTTTTCATTCAATTTACATGACACTGTTTATGTGAGCTTTATTTACCTTTAACCAGTCTTTAAACTATTGTTTGCATGCAGAGTAATTTGTTTGTTAAGGGGAAATGCAAAAGAATATGAAAAATTTCGAAGGAAGATAAATTACTGTTCTTTTAGTCTTACTGAAAGCAGAGGTAATATATATCTGCAAATGAATGCATTTTACAAACTTGACATCGTAAATGCCAAGATTCTGTTATATTCTAATTGCTTTTTCAAAATTCCAAAATAAATAAGATATGGGCAAATGAATATCACTATTTACATGAGTGAAATCAATTTACATTAAACCTGAACTATTTATTTGTTTATTAAGTAATTTACCAGATAAAAATACAAAAAAAAAAGACAATTTCAAAAGAAGATAAACTATTACTGTATTTGCTTTATTGTAGAACAAATATTAAATATTGAAGTATGTAATTGTTTTACTTATTTGTGGACCCTGAACCCTTTCTAAGGCCGTGGAAAATCTACTTACCATCAACTTCATCACTTTTTAAGCAATAAAGGTTAGCGTGGGATGAATAAGATATTGTTTTATGTGATTATTTATGGAGATATTATTTTAAAAACCTTTTTCTTTTTATGTATTGGAGCATAAAAAGGAACAAAAAACATAAAGTAACTTTTAAGCAGTTCCCGATTTGCTGTGCTTTACATATTTCCCTCTAAAAAGGGTCTTAAAAATCAAATTCATTTCCATTAATAAGCTGAAATGAATTTTTTTGATTCAATCTTAACTCTCAAAATGTTTTAACATACAATTATTAGAACAAATCAACCTTATAAAGGATTGAAACGAGAGGTCCATTAAATATTTAAACATGCAAATAGCTTTACTGTAAAAATAGTTTATTAAATTGATGCAATTTTTTTATTCACTTTTCCATATATTATCACCAATTTCTCTGCACTGGTCTCGTCCTTTTGGAATTCTTATCCCATCGGCGAAGAATTCCTTACCTTGATCTCGAAGCCATTTTTGTATTTTTTTTCTTCACCCCTTCAGTGCCGTTGAGTTTGATGCCAAGAAAAGTTGTGTTCATCAGACTAAATAGATAATAATTCGATATAAAAACCAACGTTTTTAAAAACAACGTTTTTATATGGTGGCAAAGTTTATTAGAGAAAATTATTGAAATATTAGTTAAAACTGTTAGTTATTTTTAACTTTAAAATTTACTTAAAAAAAGACATTTGTGAGAGTATTAAAAAATTCATAATACTCATAAAATCAAAACATGCATGTGAAAGATTGTAAGTCATTCTATTAAAAAAAATGGGAACCAGAATTCAGAAAAAATTATTGTGATAAGACATGACGCCAAATATTGGAAACTTTCTTTCTTGCGAATGATTACTGATTAAAAGTCAGCAACCCTTACTTTCACGGAAATAGTAAAGGGGAGATAGTATCTCCTCTTTGTGAGTACAAAAGTTTTACGATACCTCATGTGGCGTGGGGAGTGCCCGGTGTTCCCAGAGGGAGAAATAAATTTTTTCCTCAATCCTAAAAGCGCCTAGAGGAAAGAATATTTTGACTTATTAAAATTATTGAAATATTACTTAAAACTTGTCGCAAACGTCTAAATATTGCATTGTTAGGCGAGTACGAACGATTCCCAAAATTTCAAAGCTATAGCTTGATGGGATGTTGGTTAAATTAACGATCGAAAATTTGATGACACACACTCACACCAAGTGAAATTCAGAAAAACGTTTTAAAAATCCGAAAGTACAAGATCGGGAGAATGAGGTAGAAGCTCCCAACCCTTTTTTAAAACAGTTACTTGTGCCATATGAGGTGTCAACCAATGAGGTGCCAGTGTCAATTGTGCCATATGAGGTCGAGTGTTGTTCTGCAGATGAAGCACATCTTTCCTCTGCCATCTTGGCCGTTTCCTCTTCATCGCTGACTTGACATTTTTCTCAATCACGTCTAAGAAACACAGTCTGTTGATAATACATAAAATTTGTGCTGTTCATGCAACTACTGCTGAATTCTTTGTTCATCCGAGAGAACATATTATGTGTCAGTTCTACACTTTCCGGATGTGAAAATCGGATCACAGAACGCAGTTCTTGAAAAGTACTTTCTTCGAGTAGGCACAACATCGCAGCTAAGACTTCAGGAGGTATGTTTACGTGATATAAATTGACAAGCTGAACAAAATCCAACTTTTTGCATCGATACCAACTAACACTTACGAAAGTTTCAATTGCCTTGCATTAAGAGTTTCCTTCTCTATACATGTTTGTTTAAATATTGAGTGAGTGAGTGAGTGAGTGAGTGAATGTAAAATTTATTGGCGCAAGAGCCAGATATGGCTATACTGCGCCAAACAAGATTAAACTGTGGTCTAGACATGAAGTTGAAAAAAAAGATAGAAAGTGGTTGACAAGAAGGAGGGTCGAAAATAGAGAAGGATCGCTAGGGTAATCCGGGGGTGCGTCAGCCGTGATTACCAAGGACAGTAAACCTCATGGGAAAGAAAAAGATCACTAAGGTGCCTCGGGGTCATAATGCCCGTACTTACCTGAAGAAGGCAAGTCCCTGAGGTCCCCTGATATAATCCCCAGGGGCAGGGTGCCCGGCTATACTCCCAGACGCTGGGTACCCAGTTTAGTCGCCTCTTACGACATGCATGAGATACAGTGGGACTATTCTGTCATTCCCGGTCACCACACGGGTCTCGTTTAAATATTGAATAACCCTCGTAACAAATTTTTATGATATTCTAAATATTTATTCAGGACATGTAAATAAATATTAATTGAGGAAATGTGTATTATCACAATTTCAAAAAAAGAAGGGTGAAAAAAAAAAGAAAAAAATAGAAGAAGAAAAAAATTGGATTTCTTAAAGTTAGACGTATCTTTAAAATATCATTGAAAGGTATAACTTTTATACACATTATCGACATTTATTAAACATTTTGGATTTATTTTCTTACGCATAACCTTCATCACCTCTTGCGTAATGTTACAAATTACCAGTGAAAACAAGAATTAGGAAACTAAGTTTACAAATATGACAACAACACTAAAGAAGGAATTAAAATCGTATTCTGAAAAAATCAACTTTTATATCTTGCAGTTATGTGTAATTAATATTTCTCCGTTGACAAGTTAAGCTTAATTGTTTTTGTTATCCTCATATCGAGGCAAAGAATCAGCAAATTACGTCTTATTGTAGATGAAAATAAAAATTAAAGAATTATAAATTATCTTAGAGTTAATGAAGATAAATTTAACATTTCTTTACATTTTATGTACGAAGCAAAATACAATTAAACTTCTATATGTCAAATTTAAAGCTCTCGTCTACCAACCATTTTGATTTCGTGAACGTAATGCTAATCCTATGGAATTTCTACAACCGTCTTCAAATCTAGACTCTTTTATCGATTTGAATACAAAAAAAGTGCACCCGAAAGAATAATAAAAAAAAAAACAATTAAAGTTTCTGCAGTATTACATTTTCCCTTTGATTCTTAAAAATATTTTAGAATATTTTTTAAAGATCAGAGAAACCCATATACGAGTAATTAAAACAGCGACAAAAGTATTTTAAGAATTGGACAAAAAATGTAATTCCACCGAAGCTTTCTATAATTTTTGTTCATTTGTTTTTTCATTTTTTTTGCATCCAGATAGATAAAATATTATAAATTTGAAAATAGTAGTAGAAATTCCATAGGATTAACATTACATTCACGAAATCAAAATGGGTAGACGGGAGCTTTAAAGGTTTCTGGAAGAAAAATATTCGGAAATTTCGATATATAGAAATACGAAATGAAAATACTCATATTTTTCTTGCTAAAAACAACTGTGTATAGTTCCTTTTTTTATGGATAAAGAGACATAAGAAACTTACTATACAAAGGTTCAAATATGTATGTAATTTAGAAATTTCTTATAATGTAGTATATTCAGTCGTGTTATTTTTAATGATCGTCTCGTTTATAGGTATAGTCTTGTGTTGTATCATTGTTGCCCATTTCAATACAACTTCATCGATCTTGTCAAATCTTAAGACTCCCGTCTACCCGCCAATTTGATTTCATGGACATAATATTAATTCTATGGAATTTCAACTTTAATTCTCCCATCTTTACTATTTTCTCTATTTGAATGCAATAAAGTGTTTCTGAAAGCGCAAAAAAATAATGAATTCTTCAGTGGAATTTCTTTCTCCCTCCGAATTTAAAAATATTTTTTAAAGACCAGAAAAACTCGTAAACGAATCATTAAAATAGGTGTGTAAAATATTCTCGAAAATCGGAGGATGTAAGTAATTCCACAGAAGCGTTCATTATTATTATTATTTACTCTTTCGGCTGCACTTTATTACATTCAATTAGATGCGAGAATTAAAATTAAAATTCTGTAGGATTAAAATTAGTCTACGAAATCAAAATGGCGGGTAGACGGGAGCCTTAAGGGTTTGAATCCCTTTCGATCTTCTCTAACACTTTCAATTCAAAGCTTTTAATACCCGGTTCCAATTTTTCAAAATTGTTGATACCGTACTTGTCGAGAGTTGATACTTTTGACCATGTCTTAGGTTTCTTTTCCGCTTTCTTCGTCTCTTATTGAACAGAACATCTCTTTCAAGCTTATAGATTTCCGTTCAGGATCTATGTTGACTGTAAGAAAGCTAAAGCTAAACTGAATTAAAAATAAAAATCTCGCTCCAAGGGATTCACAGAACAGTAGCTAATAACAACAAATGTTGCTCGCCGGAAGGTGTTATATTCGTGTAACTTCCGGACTCCCGTAAATTTTCATTACTTTAAGAATCGGTAAAATTGTAACTTTTTATTTAATTTGTATCCCTTCACATGAACGAAATACATGAGCATTTCTTACTGCGACAAGTAAACATTATTTTTTACTGTGAAATTTTTTGTACGATAAATAGAATTTTTGTTCAATATACAGAAACTGTTCAAAGTTTCTGAAAAAAAACTTGATGTATAGAGATTTTCGATGTATTGAAGTTCTAAATATAGAGATTTTCGATGTATGGAAGTTTGATGTATAGATATTAAACTATGTATTATATATAAAAGCTGTTTTGTCTCAAAAGTTTACCAAATTCCGATCTACATCTACTGTTATCTATATATTGACGGAGCAGAAAACTTACATCAATGAATGAAATTCACGTTTGAATAAACTAATTGATCGCATATAAATTATTTTTACAAGGTTTCAACATCATTATTTGAAGGCAGATGGAACACTCTAAAAAGAGGAATTTACGTTACGAAAAAAATATTTTTACTATAGAAAATACTATAAGCAATTATCTAGCCTTAGCAGCAAAAATTATTCAAATCGGACTCCTTTTTCTCTTTATCTTCTAGTGGCTTTTTGTTCTGAGGGAATTAATATTTTCCTCTAAGGCTGTTCGGTTTGATTACATTTATCTTTCTCAGAATAAATTATTTTTGCAATAAAATTGCTGCTTTAAATTCAAATTTTAAATGAAACCCGAAATTTTCTTTTAAAATTGTGTGTTTTTTTATTGTATAATAAAAATAACATAAAAACATTTAATTATTTTGGCAATCTATGTTTAAATTTCACAGCTTAAGAATTTTTCGGATTGTTTTTTTTCCCGGCAAAAACAACTGCACTCAATTTATTTCTTTAATAATAGTTCAATTCGAAACCTCCTTAAGTTTATTTTTATATGCGAATAGAAATTTTAATGAAAATATTATTTTAAATTTTAAATCGCAAAGAATAAATGAAATACCAAGAAGTTATAAATATTTTTTAAAAGTAATTTTAATATGGATATATAGTTCATATTAAGAACTATTCATATTGAATTTCATGAAGATGCAAGAAAAATAAAGATTTTTACATTTTGAGTAATGTATTCGATTTTGAGATATTGTGCATGAATACGTTTATTCTTTACATATTCATAGCCCCGGTAGCCTAGTTGTCATGGTCACAAACCCGAGGCCGGCGTTGTTTACGTCGAATCATGGGATCGAGCCATGATTCCGCTAAGGACTGATGCACGTTAAATCTGGTCGAGGTTCCAATATCGCCCATTACGTGGTGTGGCCGTTTAGAGAGAGATTAACCAGCTCAGGAGTCGTCCTCATCACTTTACCTAGGATCAGAATTACGAGGTCCATTTCTATGAGCAACGTTAATGAACATTCATTCATTCTTTAATTTAAAATTATGAACATACCTTGTTATAGCCTCAAAATAAAGGATAATTTTTAAAGGTCACCTCTGCGCGCAGTCTAATAATTTGAAGCATATCTTAACCATTTTTCTTTCATATTGCCTCCTTTCAATTTTTTCGGAGCTTCTTACACGCACTTCGAGTAGGTTAGAAGGTTGGAGGGAAAGAAAGGAAGGATATGTCTCTTTTCAATCAAGTCCTTCGGCTTTTCACTCAACTCCTCAACACAACATGAGGGTGGAGAAGCAATTTTGCATACTCAGCTCTAAGAAAAAGCATTGTAAAAAACTCATACCGGATAATGAGAGGAGAAGAGGATGGGGGAAAAAATGGAGGACGAACAATGGCATCCTTTTTTGCATACGCCCGGTCGTGGGGTGATCTGATTTTCTTTATCTTTGTCACGTTTTAGACTAGTTCTTCTTTTACTTGGGGAATCTTCTAAGACCCTTGCCTACAACTCAACCACCCCATCTTTCTCGTTACTTTTTTTTTTTTTTTTTCATTTCTGAAGAATCTTAGAATGCGCATGTGATTTTGCAGAGGGAGGTCCTTGTCGGAATGAAACCTTATTTTTATTTGTTTCGGATCTTAGTTGACCTTATACACAGAAACTACTGTTGAAGAAATTCGTGAAATTGCATTACCATATGGAAGAAGCATGGTGTGTGAATCTCTGCACACCCGCACGGATGGCTTTGTTTTCCAAATCTGGGTTTCTCACGCAAATCTCTTTGGAACACTTTTTTTTTTTCGTTCCGTCTTTTCTATTCCTTTTTTTTTTTTTTGAATCCTCCCCCACTCCCTGTTTTGTATTTCGTTGCTTTGTTTATAGGATTCGAAATCTTTTTAATTCGGATGCGAGTCTTAGAATTCTTTTCTATTATATCGCAAAGTAAATGGAATATTTCCGTATCGAGAAAAGTATTACTTTGATGTTCCATACATTTGAATAGAAAGTTTAGAAATTGAATTTGGATTCCTCAAAAAGCATTGTTTTTGTCCTAAAAAGTACTGTAAGAAGAATAAATGCATAGCGTATTGTAAAAAGTTAAATGCATAACACGAGAGGTTTGTAATTCCCCCCCCCCCGTTTTTTTTAATAATTTTTTGTCCATTTTTTAAGTTTAAATGCTTTTATAAAATTTCCAATAATTCAGTGTGTATCTTACCTAGAAAAGCAATTTAATTTAGAAATCAATGCATTTTTCAACCGCATTTATTTTAAATAGAGTATAATCATTCTTCTTCATATAAATGACAAAAATTTATCAAGAGCAAACGATATTTCCTCGTATGAATTGAAAATTCCCTTAAAATTATTTGCGGTGTATCAATTATTGAAAAGTATATAAAATAATTACATTTAAATAATTTAATAACAGTAAAATGTTTTAAAATTGTATACATGCTATTTTATATAATGCACAAAAATATATCACATGGAATATTATTACTATATTTGAAAAACTGGTAAAAAGTGGTTAATATTATATAATAGTTAGAATTATTTTTTATTAAATAGTTAAAAATAAGATTTAACCAACTAAAAATTTTGAATAAATGTAACTATATAAAGAATGTATATTATGCAAATACATGTATGGAGAATAAGATTAATGTGATATTATAAGCAATTTGTCACATTTTTCTAGTGTAAAAAGTATCAAATTAACCCTGAAATATTAAATACATTGCCTTACATTTTTAATAGTATAATAGTTTATTATGTGATTTTATATAAGCTCATATATTAAGGGAAAATCAATTAATTAGTCAACTTCCATTATTTTTTTAAATAATGTGGATGATAAAGAGTTATAATTATTCATTTTCAAAGTGAATCGCAGTATTTTATGCGTGAGAATTTAATAGAAACTTCTTCAAATTTTCACTTTTTTTCCTCTCCTTGAGTTATGATATAAGCATAAAAAGTTGAAATAATTTAAATTAGTTTAGGTTCGATGATAGGCAGAGCTAAAATAAGATAAGGACTTTTATCAACTGTTTTTAATTCCAAAAAATTAAAATATAAATGTTTTCAGCATTAAAACAGCCGAAAAATGAATGAAAAAATCGAATTAAACGTGTATACATTATGGAGTTTGAGTTGCTAAGGCCTTCCCCACAGAATATCAGAATGGAAGAGAGGATGGTACATATATCTCGGAGAGAAAATTATAACACTATCAAAAAATTGTTTTTACTTGATTTAATAGCTTCTTAAGGGTAATATGAAAATATCAAAAACGTACAAGACATTTAAGATGGAGTATTGTAAAGTTTAATTATTATTAAAAGAGAACCGAAATATCCGGATAAAATTTATTCTGCTCACTAATGGGTCCGAATGCACATACTGATGCAAATTGCAGTCATTAAGGTTGAGTAGTATGGTTTCAGGAAACCATAGATTGAAATAATCCGCAGTATCGTAATGTTTTCTTACTTAGTTTTTATTGATTATTCTTAAGACTTCACTACATAATTACTCCTAAGAGTTATACATTTCCCCCAGGTTTGTTGACTTTTCGAAGCCCGTCATTTTAGAACTCAGCAGATCGAGTTCTATTTTCTCCATACGGAGTGTTACATCAAGTTGAGGTTACCCGGAACCGAACAAATCAACATTAATAGATGTAATTTACAACATTATGTACATAAGGAACAATTACTATGCAGAATGAATTTTATCCAGATATCTCGATAATTTATTAGTTATAATGAAAACTGCGATATCCCCTCCCATAATGGTAATGATAGTGAATATGAAGTTGCTAAATTTAATGATAGACACTTTTATTATTATAAAGATACTTTCTACTACATAGAGATACTATCAAAAGGATACCTCTCTCATATTAACTCATGGACTAGTGCTAATAGAGATGTTAATAATAAATACTTTTGGGTTATCTTTTTTTATTTTCAGATTTATACATCAATAGACAACTTGATAACTTAAAAAATTTTTTTTTTGAGAATGTACTAACTCATCAAAAAAGGGTTACATTCGCTTTATCGTCTTTCTAAAAAATTATAAAAAAATGTACGATTTTCAGTATAAATAATTCTGGTAAAAATTAATATATCTAATTAGTATATGATGATTTAGCTCAGAAGATCATAATAATGAACTGATTTAGTGATTTGTTTGTATCAACCTTGCACTACAACAACTCTACCGGTTGTTCGCGACGGTCCTCGTCATTTCGAACCAGGATTGATGATGGAGTTCCTATCCGAGTTGGTATCCCATTCATCAAACTTTCACTACATGTCATGCGAGGATTTCGAGGTCCTGTTAGATTTAACGTGAAGCTTCTCTCAAGACTCCGCATGATGAGGGAATTAGGATTAGAACCTATGGTTCGACTCGAAAATCATCGACCGTGGAACTCGCGGACATTACCACATCAGGCTGTCGAAGCTCTAACACTGTTATGAGAGCGTCGAATTTTAACCCAGACAAAGAATGGAACGATGGGAAAAAAATATAAGAATCTTATATATATGTAAAAACGTTTAACACGAAGCTGAGGGGATTTAAATACTTTTTTTTTTGTCAAAAGAATTTCGTGTTAAATGGTACATTCGGAAAAAACTCATCAATATTATCGAAATCGTCAAATATATGAAATCATTTTTCCTTCAAAAATTTGCTCAATTGCAAGACTAAATTAGTCATACTAAATAAAAATACAAATTATGGCTTCTAAAACCTTATTCAAAAAATTTATTACAACTAAAAAACTAAAAGACAAAAAACAAATCAATCAATTGAAAAAAAAACAAAACCTGTACATTAACAATTTAACCAAAAAACAAACTGAAAATATTAATAAACACAAAAAAATTCTATTGAAAATAAGCCAAATATTTACTTAAATACTATTATAAAAATCGTATTAAATCAGTACAAAAATAAACCACTACAACCAATTTGACTATCAAATAACCTTAAACAGCACTGCAAAAAATCAAGAGAATAGAATAAAAGTAATACAAAAATAAAGACAACGTAATTTTCTACTGTTCATACTTTGGAGTGGAAAATGTGTGTTTAAACTGCTTTTACAGATCCAACCATCACATCTTCAGCAACTACATTATCATTAAAGTTATAGAATAAGAAAATAGAAATACCGAATACAAACAGAAATTCGACATTAAAAAAAACTAATACAATTCAAACAAAGGGAAAAAAAGTTAAACTAAGAAATCGATACCTTTAATTCACGCATAAAAAGTATTTCTTTAAACTGAAAAAAGGTAAACCGTTTCCTTTATAACTTAATTGTTGTTCACTCACAATCCAACAGGGAGATAGAACTAATATATCTGCAACACTATGATAAAACCACCAAAATAAAGGATTGATTGATTGAATGAATAAAAATAAATATTTACAGTAAAGTAAATACGAACCAAAATTAAAAAATTGCACCAAATTAATATTTAAAAAAATTTAATAATTTATGGGTAATATAAACCTATAAAATTATTAAATTTAGAACTATTAAGCCATGAAAAGAAAATTATGGAAAAAATGTGTGACTGGTGACAAAAATTAAAATTAAAGAAATAAACAAAAAGTTATTAAACATGAACACTATCACAAAAAATAGGCACAAAATGTGAACTAAATTTTAAAAATATTTTAAAAAAATATACCTATAAATACTCACAAACATCGCAAATATTAAAAAATATAAACATATTAAGGAACAAAACCATTTCACTTAAGAAGTTAGAAACATATGAAAATAAATAAAAATGTTAAGCAAATTTTAAAAGTTAAACACTTAAATATTTTTTTTATATTTAAAATCTCATTTAAAAAAATTTTATGATCCGTAGTCAACAAAATAAATATATAAATAAAATTAGATTAATCTATTTTACAATGTTTATGTTTAACTTTCTTTTTAAAAATTGGATTGAGTAATCAGCTTTAGTATAAGTAATACAGAAATTATTTAATTTATTTTGTAAATTAAGAGGCATACAAACTAATTTGATATTTCTAAGTAAAACGCTGTATAGTATTTTTATTTAAGCTTAGATTGTTATGAAAGAATGAAATTTTATTAATAGGCAAACAGAAATTATCTCTCTTATCAAATGTTTTACAAATAAGAATATTATTCATAACTTTTAAATTAACTTCTAAAATTACTCTATTTCATGCGAATATACATGAGTTTTAATAAGATTTAAATATGATGGATAAAAAAATAAATAAATCTAGTTATATATATATATATATATATATATATATATATATATATATAATTTTAAACTAGATTTATTTTTTTTAATCCAGAAACCAGAAAGACGGAGAAAATAGCTGAGCTGAGAATCATATCGAAGCACCGTTGCTATAGCGGTGGAAAACCTGAAAAGTAATTCTTTACCAACATTAAAATAAATCAAAATAAAATTCTGTTGTCAGTATGTCTTTTATAGCTACAAAATGGGGCCTTAAAAAGTAGCCCTGAATCCGGTGCAAAGAAAGCATTTAGGATCATATCGTGCCTTTGAGAAATAGTCCTGGAAGTTGCATACAGTATCATTTGCAGACCTGCAGAGTGCCTTTAATCTGATAATTTCTTATGGAATCTGAATGGAAAGTTTTCCAGAATAAATGCATAATTTCCTTAACTTCAGTCAAAAACGAAACATCCAATCTCTTCTAGTTGGTGCTTCCAAAACTTAGAATCTGTGTCATCTGTTTCTTCGTCTCTGTGACCAATCTCTCATTGTGTGTGTAACTTCTCTTTCCGATATTTTATACGAGACATTTTTTGATATTACATCAATGATTTTATCATCAGTCTCAACAACAAAACTGTAAATATATTAAACAAGAAATAACATAAAAGATATATAAATTAAAATCAGTCGAGTTCCTGTCTTTTCAAGACGTGATGTGGAATTTTAGAGAGGGAAGTGTTAGCTCAGGTGTCGTCCTCGTCTCTCAGATGAGGCTCAAAATTACGGGTTCCGTTGCTAATAAAGTTAATTTTTAAAAAATAGCAGCTTAGCTTTTCTACTGTTTAACCGAAATATTATTTACTTGAAACTACGCACACGCACGACAAAAATTTCACCATTACAATTATTGACAACATCTAACAACTTTATATCAATTGCGATGTAAAAAAAGTTCCACGTTGAGGTACGTTTATTATAAAACGTTTTGAAATTTAAATCATAAGTATCACACACACACACACAACTTTATAATTGATAGTCGATTATAAAAAGCCTAAAATCTATTAAGCGTTTTTTTATATTATTACGAAATTAATATAAAATAATTCGATATAAAAACCAACGTTTTTAAAAACAACGTTTTTATATGGTGGCAAAGTTTATTAGAGAAAGTTATTGAAATATTAGTTAAAACTGTTAGTTATTTTTAACTTTAAAATTCACTTAAAAAGAGACATTTGTGAGAGTATTAAAAAATTCATAATACTCATAAAATCAAAACATGCATTTGAAAGTTTGTAAGTCATTCTATTAAAAAAAGAATGGGAACCAGAATTCAGAAAAAATTATTGTGATAAGACACGGTGCCAAATATTGGAAACTTTCTTTCTTGCGAATGATTACTGACTAAAAGTCAGCAACCCTTACTATCTCGGAGATAGTAAAGGGGAGATAGTATCTCCCCTTTGTGAGTACAAAAGGTTTACGATACCGCATGCTGCGTGGGGAGTGCCCGGTGTTCCCACAGGGGGAAAGAAATTTTTTCCTCAATCCTAAAAGCGCCGAGAGGAAAGAATATTTTGACTTTTTAAAATTATTGAAATATTAATTAAAACTTGTCGCAAATGTCTAAATATTGCATTGTTAGGCGAGTACGAACGATTCCCAAAATTTCAAAGCTCTAGCTTGATGGGAAGTTGGTTAAATTAACGATCGAAAATTTGATGACACACACACACACACACACCAAGTGAAATTCAGAAAAACGTTGTAATATATTCGGCTTACAAAATTGTTTGATTCATTTAAAAAAAATTTATGAGATCTATAAACTTTCCTAGAATTATCGTACAAAAATAGTGAAAAGAGAGCTTTCTTTTCATGTAGTCTTTATATATGAGCACTTTATTTTAACGATTTTAGAAATGATCTCCTAGATACTCATCGTTTAGAAAGAGCATTCAAATTTCCCCCCCTAAAGAATATCATCAATCAAAATGACATATAAGGTGATAGAACTCTTCATTTGTTTTCTCAAGTACAGTTGAGTTTTCATCACCTGATGCATGAAAAAGAAAGAAAGAAAGAAAAAAAAATTAAGTTCAAAGTCCTGATTTCACCTTAGTAGACACACATTAAAGGATATCACTTTGATTGAATTTCAAACATCCAAATAAGTGGACTTCTATTGTCAAAACAAATGTGAAACACTGCAAAATAATGTGATAAAAACAAAAGCACAAACAATTGTTTCCCGAATAATTTTTGCGACTTTTTTTTTTTTTTTTTTTTTCTTTCTGTCTGTCAAAATGTCATTTTCTGAGTTCATTGAACAAAAGGAATGAAAACTTCGTTTTGGGTCATTTAATTGATTCTTAATTATTTTCCAAATATAAATGTGAGGGTATTTTGACATTACGATTTGTGTGAAGAACTTGGATTGTTTTTATACGTTTGTGTTCTAAGTAGTCCTGAGGCGAAGCGTTCTTAAAGATTGTTTAGTGAATGGATAAAGAAATAAAATTAAATACTATTCTGATTTAAAATAAATTCTTCAAATTTTCTTTGATTGCGATTGTGTATATATTGTAGTAATGTTGACTTAATGCTTATAAATGTAGAGGTAACCATTAAACATTTGATATTTATGATTCTTAGTGTTTTTTTCATTATACTATATGAAAAATTGCATCAATACAAAGATCTCATCAGAGAGAAAGAGAGGTAAAGATAATTTAAAACTTTTACTTTTTTTAAGAGTACCAAGACATGCAAGGAATTAGGGAATACCATATCTAAGACTTTTTTTTGTTGTGTACCTTTTCATATTATTAGTAGAGCTGAGATTTCGTATACTCTTTCTATATTTTAGTAATTCTATTGAATTATAAACATAATTTTTTTTTGTCAAAAAGTCCCCCTTTCAGATGAATATGGACATGTTTTGCGAGATATATTTTCATTTATGTACCGTTTTAAAGAAAACTATTACACAATATGGTTCCCCAATTTTTCTAATGCGTCTATAAAGGGTATTCATGTAAATAGTGAACCAAAAATAATTGTTCTCTAAGCAATAACCTAAGTTTTAAAAAATAATTTTTTCTATGAAAGAAAAAAAAGTCCTATGATTTTATCATAGAAAATATACAGTGATATTATTAAAAAAGGAGGTTCACTATTTTTGCGCATTGTTTTATATGTAAAGGGAGGAAATATTTTGTGCGTTTATGGAATATTATTTCTGAAAATGGTACCTAAAAATGCAAACATATTTTAAAAAAATCATGTTCATATTTAACACAGAAATGTAAAAACACATTTTGAGTAAAAAAAAAAAAACCCTCTTATAATTCAATAAAATGATTAAAATGTTATTAGATACAAAAATAACGCCGGTAAAAAAAAGCTTTTTGAACATGGGTTTTCTTTCAAATTTCACACTTTGCGTAACATATTTTTTTCAATAAAAATTAAAACTAAAATTAAAAATTTATTTTTCATTAATTTTTTAACAAAATAATAATTGACGAAAGAGTTTAAGCAATGATCCCTTCACCTTGGCGACGGATTTGGGGGGCATTTCGAGAATCGGCGAGAAACTTGGAGTAAAATTAAAATATTTAAATAATTAGTTTCTATCAATTAACTTTTATTAATTATAATTAAATTATCATATCGTCGTCCAAAATGCTTGTGTACAGAAAATTTCAGCTCAATTGAGTGCTTTAAAACAGGAGAAAAAAGCTTTTAAAGTTGACCCAGACATACAATCTGAGTTGAAGAAAACCCATTTAAAACCTAAGCTCTGTGAATAATTTTAAAACATAAATGTCACAAAAAAAAGAAAGAGTCAAAAATTTGATGTTATATTTCTCCCCATACGTCCTGGAACCCGTAAGTAACAACTTCAGTTTTATATTCGGTAAGATTATGGAAGAATTCTTAGAATAGAAGAAGGACATAGAAAATTGAATACTTCTGTACGGTTTGCGTACATATTTTACAAAATAATGAGCAAAGTGAATAATTACTAAACGCACCTATAAAAGCAAAGAGAGTCTCATTTTATGAAATAAAATACTTAAACCTTTCTATTATTTATAAGTGTTTAAGCAAGTGATTTGAAGTTTAAATTCGTGAAACAAATCTTCTTAAGACATCTGAAGCTACTCAAAAAGGTTTTCACGAAGTATTTCCCCCCTTAAATATATGAATAACTAGTTAGCTAAATTTACATTTCAAATATGATTATAATAAATATTAAAGCAAATAGTTTATTGCCTCTTGAATGATAATGAGGTCATATGTTTTAGTTAGTAGTACATAATTCTGTTATAGAAAGTTATTGTTCAAAATAACTTAAAAGTAGTTTACTCGAAAACAGAAAGTACATTTATCGCATCTTTGGGGATAAGTACAAGTAAAGAATTTTTTTTTAAGTAATTTAGTTTTTACTTTCCCATGTCGTTATTTAATGGGATCGTGATTATGTGCGGTTGTTTATTAATGTTGTACTGAGAAGCAACACTAGGGCTATTGGTGACGGACCTCGTAGTTTTGAACCTCGGTCAATTGGCGAGGACGACACCTGAGTTGGCATTTTCCTCTCTAAGTTTCTACATCACGCCAACGGGAGGACTTTGAACCTCGACAGATTTAACGTGCGTCAGCCCCGGCTACACAGCGTTTCTTAAGAGGTGGGATTTAATGGGAATGGTTAATATATGAATTACCATAGTCAAAAGTAAAGAATTTTTAAGAATTCGTCATAACAATTACATTATTTTTTCACGAATTTGCAGCAAACTATTTATATTAGTTATTAATTTATAGAAATTATCTAAAGATTACCTTTAAGGAAATGATCTAAAGATTACCTTAAACTTAAGCAACTTAAACTTGTGTAACTTATATTTGAAGGGGACACGCACATTTATACCGCATTTATAGCGTTCTCTCCATCGAATAATTAAAAAAATGAAATTGTAAAGTAATAAAACTGATTAAAAATAAAATCTGAAACCTGTGTAGAACTCCCATATCGAGTTTTTCGATACTGTGTTTTCTAGCAATAACTGAACAATAGTATTTGTTTTTTTTAGCAATTCAAGCATTTTTTTTTATATTCTCATTATATTCAAAGAATAATATTTGCATACACTTTTTTTTATAAAAAAGATGTAATTTAAAAAAGAACTTTTTTTTATTGCGAACGAAAACAAATTTATAACACAATCACCGAATTCACTGCAACACTTTGTCAACTCCGACATTGACCTTTCTCAAACCCTTCCACTGAGTAAATTTAATCCGCATAATACATTCAGCATACATACGACGCATATAACAATAATTTACATACGAAATAAGCTGGAAAATACCCGTTCTCTGAATATTTTTCATCCACAATACTCATATAAGAGTTTCAAATAAATAAACATAAAGTCTTCAACCTAAGCGACAGAAGTTTACCTCCTACACTTTACATATTTGCATCACAATACAGATATCCTTCAACCACATTGAAGATATTTATAACAGAACTCATTTATCCATATCGGAGCCCATTCCACTGAGTAGTCTGAAAGTTGGGGGTGGGGGGTAGTTTAGCCGAAAAACTGCATCGACCAACTTGGGTTAGCCACAAATGCCTCTTTATGTATGAATGATATCCAATAATAAGTTTTTAAAAAATAAGAAAGCAAAAAAAAAAAAATCGTTTGTAGGGCGGGGGGGAAGAAGTGTATCATATTACCAACAAAGAGTGTGTCTCCCCCCCGTTTAAGGGCTGTTTCCTCCGCTACCCCTTTTCGATAGAAAGGGATGACGTATCACCCTCTCGGGATCCTTGATGTCGTTTATCACACTGCATCCATCATCCGAGCTGTTATTCGGAAATTGGCAGAGTTGAAAAGGTTGGAAGACCGCTCTCGGTGAATTGTGTGGGACCGAGGAAAAAATTTTCGTGCAGGATTTCGCTGAAAATCCTTCCGTGATGTGTACAGTTTGTGATAAAATGAATAAATACAATAAAGTCAGTAGACGACGCAACGGTACTGAAAGTCAAAAGTGTTAGAATATTATGTCAGTATTCGTGCAAAGTAATTCGTAGTAAATATTATGGCTATGTTTATCTGATGCTGAGTGAATGACAAAACTCTGAATACATTCTCAAATGGGATTGTGATTGTTAATTAACGTCGGACTGAGAAGCAACAAGAGTGTAGAATGCCCAAAGAAACCGAGTTCACGTGAAGGGCTCAGAGCTACATACCGGACCCTCAAGAGACAATCACCCCCGCACTCAGCATTTATTAGCAATTTTTTTTTTTTTTTACAATAAAGGGTAAGAAATAACAGAACAAGTTGGAACAAAGAACAAAAGATAATACATAATTTCAAAATTTAAAAGAAAATAAAATCTAATAATGTGTTTACAGAGCGTGACGTCATAGATTTAATGCTTCTCATTTTGCATTTTTCTTTCTTTCTTTTTAGTGGAATGTATGTAGAACGGGAGGTGATGAGATTGTACATCTCTAATCTACACTGGTTTGCTCTTACGCAAAGGGCTGGTTTGTCTAGGGGAGTAATTCCAATACCGGATTCTATGATGATTTCGTAGGAATTCAATAATGAGGCTCAACTTATTCTACTTCGTTTATTAAATGTTGAGATGGAGAAGGGAAATATTTATACGTTAATCTATATACAGGTTATCTCTATTAGGAGTAAACAGTTCTCCTGAGACGGATAGATGATAATCTAATTAACTTTATCCCATATCGGCGATGGGCGTTGGAATTCGCTCTGGCGTTCGGAGTTTACTTCCGACCCGGGTAACGCGGAGGAAAAGAGAAGCGGAAAGTGGAGGAAAAAGAGCGAGAACGAAAGGTCGCTCAGTTTTATTCGGGAATAGGTGGAGCTGCACGAGCTATCACATGACGCTGATTCGTGGTGCCATCTATCGAGTAACTGAGGAACTGGTTTTACAGTACATTGGAAAATACAACTAAAAATTTGCTAGAAAATCCTACATGTTTATCAATCTGTATTCTACTGACGCCACGATTTTCTGCTGACGACTGATGCTGATCATGACACACGCCCACTGTCAATCTGCCAGTGACAGCTTTGGTACAAGTAATACACACAAAAAAGAAAATTAAAATATTCAGAAATGAAGCACTGGACAAAAATTGAAACGTATATACTAGGTATACAATTATAAGCACGCAATAAGGAAAATTGAAAACTTAGAAACGTTATCAAATATTGAAACAGTTATGAAATTTGTCGGGTAAGAATATGGATTTAAGCTTGAAATGCAAATTAGGATTTTCACTCACGGACTTCAGCCAAATAGGCTTCGCTTCAACAACAGGACATTTTAAATGAAAACTTTTGATAAAAGGGCGAGAGAAAACGTAATGGTCAGCATCTCCAACACAAGGCCCCAGGAACATTAATTCCTTTATTTAAATCGTAACATAAGTTTAGAATTTGCAAGCTTTACTTTGAATGAAAAATCTCACAATTGATATATCATTTAAAGCAAAAAACACGAACGCGTTAAATCATAGGAATCCTACAAATACTGCCTGAGTTAAAAAATTTTTTTAAAGAAAATAAATTCAGTTTGATTAAAAGAAAGAGATATTCACAACCGAAATAAATTAATAGTCTTATATAATAAATTGAATCCTGACACTTATTATAGGTCATGCAGTATATTTTTCTTGACATGTAATTTTTACGGAGAAAAATTTAGTTACTGTTATAGATAGCATATAATCGAGACATGTTCTCCCCCCGCCCCCACCCTTGCAAAATACGCATGAAATTGAAATTCGGTTACCATTTTTAAAATATAAAGTACACTAAATTCTTAATAAGACACGTAGATTCAATTCAGTTTTGGTTAACGCGAGCTACGTGAACATATTCTATATGAATCGAATTGGAAATTGGGAAAAAAGTTGTTTCCAAAAATGTGGCGAATTTGTCATTTGACCAATATTTACATAACAAATCCGTAGAGCGCAAAAGAAATATTTAATACTGTCTGAATTTATATAATAAGGTAGTACTCTTTTGATCGCTGAGAGGAAAGAGAACAATATTCAGGGACTATTGTCTTCATTTCATTCACCACTTACTAGCAATATTTCTTGGAATTTCATCTTTTTTGAATCACCCATTCAATTTTTACCTTAAATGTAGTAATAATAATAATAATAATAAATTATGAGTTAATATTATAGAAGAATGAGTACTTCGGTTACGTTTAATAATTTTTAAAGAAATACGAAGTATAATCTTTTTTTTTTTGTCATAAAGTCTTTATTAAATTAATGTTGATTTTCTTAATAACATATTATCACTACTATCATCGAGGCATCGCTCGCTGCATTGAAACACCATGCAGCATGTTGAAAATCCCACACAGATATATATATATATATATTAATAAATACTCACTACTATCTATTACTAAAACTAACTACTAATTAAAACTAATCATCATCACCTCAGATTTCAGTTCACGGTTGTCCTTAGACAAAAAATACATCAGGTTGTATAACAACAACAATAATTTATTTTCATTTCTTGCTACCGCCCGTTTACAACAGCTCCTCTCGGAGATTCCGTCAGGTCCCGTCTGAGGGGATCGTGTGACATCACACTCTCTCCCTTTACAAAATGAACGCCCTCTAGAGGCAGGCTCTAAGTAGGGAAGTTAACAATATATATATGTGTGTGTGTATGTGTGTGTGTAACAATAACTTTAAAGTACGTAGAAACATTACTTTTTTTAATCCTATGGCTGTAATAAGAGGGCAAAGCATTCTTCAATGGATAACAGAAGTAACAGCTATAATAATCACAGAACCAATTCTGAACAAAGTCAATTTTTCTTGAATGAGAGAGAGACCGTTTTACAAACAGATGACGAACTCCATCATATATATGGAGTGTGACGTTGTGGCAAATATTTCGAGGCATCCATTTCATTTTTAAAAATATTTTTTTTCAACCTTTTCATGTCACACACACAATCACATCAGAAATCACCTTTCAGATAACCGCTATGGCTAACGCCGACGTATCGTCTCTCTAACTGTCTGGTGGGAAGCGTAACAATATCCGCTTTAGCAGGAATTGGTGACATTAATCAAGTACAGAGTAATATACACTTCAAAAATAAAGTAACACAAACGATAAATAAATGAAAAATACGAAGTATACGAACTATGGCGTTACAAGAGTTTTTGTATATAGAATTTAAGGAGAAGAGCAGCGCGAATTCGGCCATCAAGACTGAGGCGAAAGAGGGAGAACTTTACCTTGCCTTTGAATAAAAATGGAGAGATTTCTCCAGATCACGTGGTACTCTCATAGCATAAAATTAACGGATTCTGAGGGACTTTGATGGTATCAATAAGCCTAATATGGAATATTTTCTACAGGTCTACGACCGTGTGAAATGTTCATTCAGCAGATTTTATGAGCACGAGATGGCATAAATTTATGGATAATTTGGAATTGCATCGGCAAATAAGGATGAACTTTTTACTAATGGGTTATAGAGTGGGAAAAATTAGAAAATTAAATCATTTTTAAGTTGAATTATTACACACACACACACACACACACACACACATATATATATATATATATATATAAATTATATTCAAACAAATTCATTGAAATTATGTAATTTATGATTAAAAAGAAGCAGCTTTCAAAAAAATTAGAAATATGTTATTTTCTTTATTTACTCTCTCCCTCCCTCCCTCTCTCTCTCTCTCTCTCTCTATATATATATACATATATACATACATACAGACACACTAATTGCAAATAAACAGAATAACATTTTTCTTTCCCCCCCTATATTCTGTAATGAAGGAAATAAATCAAGAGAGACGATTTATTAAAAAAGTTTTTGATTGCAATTTTCAAAAAATATGTTTCTAAGATTAAATAATACATCATGAAAGTAATATATTGAATTTGAACGACAAGAAAAAGAAAATTCTGGCAATACTCTTTTCAAAGAAATTTTATAATAAACATTAATTGCTTTAATTATATATGATTAACGAAATTAGTGTCTTTATTATTTTTTATTTCAAAAAATAATTAAGCGGTAAAGAAATTGTTTTGAACCATCAAAGAGTTTGGTGCTAATAATAGATACGAAACAAACTATTATCTTTGTTTTATTGTGCTATTGCTTTGTCATGCCTATACGTGATGAAAGAAAAGCTTCTGAATAAAGATAATTATAGAGAGGCCATAGTGTCGGAAAATAAGTAAACAAATAAGCTCTATAATAAATATAATTAATGACTAGCTTTTGAAGATAGTTAAAAATATTATCGATGCGAGCAGTAAATTCCGCTTTCGACGTCGACGAAGTTTATTGTAACTTCGCAAGCCATCCCATCTGATTTAAGCTCTTTCAACGGGCTATTTGTTTGCCGAATTCAAACACTAAGCGCATTAACGCTATAAGATATATCTTATAGGTTTCTTAAGTAACAGGAAGAGAATTGTGAAAGAAAACGAAGGAAGATAAAAAAAAAATATATGACCAAACAGAAAAATCAACAAACAAAAGGGAGATCGACACATCGGAGAAAGGATAAGGATATAAAAAAAAGTGTCATCCAATAGCAGTCCGCGGGTCACAAGAAAATATTGCTGAGACGTTGTTTGTACCTAGTCCGCTGCAACACAAATAAGAAATACGAGATAAAAAAAAAAGAATCTGAAATAAAATAAAATGGGTCTGGTGGATAAAAAAAAAAGAAAAAGAAACTAACGAAAGATAGCTTCAAAAGAAAAAAAAAAGGAAAAGAGAACAAAGAAAAATAATGTATAAAAAAAAAAAAGAATAAAAACTGGAGAAAGAGAGAGAGCGAGAGTTGGGGACATAAGTGAACGAGGAGGGGAAAAAATGGTAATAAATGGCGGAAAAAAATCTCGTCGAGAGCATTCCATGTCTCTTTTCCTTTCCTGGGTTGCCCGGATACGACGCCAATGGCCATCGCCAAAGTGAGGAGTGATTTCTTGGGCCTATGTCCTGCGAAGAAGTGCCCTTTACCGGAAAAATAGAAATAGCGGAATAATTGTAATTCTAACTAATGATAGTGATTAATTGTTTCGTAAATCTACTGAAATAATAAATATTTACTGAAATTGTAGTCGAATTTGATACCAAAAAAATCGTTGAAAAGTCTGATTGCCCTTAAAGTTCATAAAATAATAATAATAAAGAGGAAGTCTATTTTTAAAAGTCTAAGCATCGTAGCTTAATATTCATATCTACGGATCATTTCATTTTGTAAATTATTTATCGTAATTTCATCGACTCGCACTGTCTGCCTAGCTCATCCATTTCAAAACAACGGAACTGTTGAAATAATTAACAATAACAGTCTCTCTGAGTTTTATAACATGATATACTTCCTGTTTTTGAAAATGGAAAGAACAATAGGAACACGTGAAAATATTTTGCATGAATGAATATTCTCTTCTATAATGAGATTATTCTAAAGTGATTCTGTAATTCTTATTTTATATTCAAAACATTTTTTAAAGAACTGTCTACGTAGTTTTTCGTATTTAGCTCAATTCCTTTGAGATAATTATTTTATGCATATGAGTATATATAAATTGTTTAAAAACCAATGGACTGTAATATTAAATTATATAAGTGCTCATGATATATATATATATTTTTTTTCTCCTTCCGAAAATCTACAATTTTCATGTCCAGAATTCATGAAAATGCTATTAAAATTTTCCATTTTTATTTTTGCAATTGAAAAGTTTTCTAAAGTAATCTTTAAAATACAGCCCAAAATGCACACACACTGGTAGAAAAGAAAAATAAAACAAATAACAGAGCAGTAAATACTCCCAGGGGAGTAACGAGAAATTTTTAATAGGGGGGGGGTCTATACTTGAATTTGCATCTCAAAATTAATTTCAAATTTCATTGTTTAATTTTTAAGGTGAAAAGAAGGCTTATGTGGAGTATAGGATTTCGAATACTAATTTTTTTCTGAAAAAATATAAAAAAAAATATAATAAAGTTTGTTTTAAAATTTCAGTACATATCAGCCCTTTTGAGGGAGGGGGGCTAAAACCTCCATATCCCCCATATCGCTACGCCTCTGTTTACCCTTTTATGCATCATTTCGAATGTATTTGCAATTTTCTTTGTTTTTCCACTTTGATCATATAAAAATGAAACACTTTTAAGTTGCATTCAAAAATATCGTTATACGCACAATTCATGCACTGCATTAAGAAATACGAATTTTTCATAAGCACTCACAATTGAATGTTAATGTTACAATTTTATTTCATTCATACTCAAAGGACACTATTTCGTATCAAGTTGAACAATTGGAGTCGTATCAAAGGACGTTGTCATAGTTGGCTTTCTCTATAAAGGGGCCTGGGTTCAAGAAACAATTTGGGGCCCTAAATATTTCGTAAAGTAAAGAAAATTACAAACACGAACCTATATTACTAATGCATGTCTATTTAATGAGTAATTTTGTTTTTGCTGATACATAAATAACTTTAGAAAAATTACAGCTTTCTGCAATTTCTTTTTCGATGCTTGATATTGCAAGTGGATTTAAACGTTCTGCACACATGCTTGACTAAAAAGTTCAGTTTAGGTGGGGATACTCCCCCGGGAGTTGCCCGAATCGTATAATCATATCACATGACAAAAACTAAACAGTCGGATAATCAAGAATTAGTTTGAAGATTTTCGAAATTCAGGGATCTATACAATAACAATGTTTACGATAAAATGAATTTTGCGTCATTCTGACAACGATAGGAATATTGACAAGTTTCCATGGACAAGAGTACATTATTTTAATTCTTGATCATGTTGGGACCTCCTCAATTGCGGGGCCCCGATGCATAGCATCCGCCGCACCCTCAGACAGCCCGCCCTGGACGTACCGGAGGGTCCTCACACTTTTGATGAGAAACAAACTAACAAAAAAAGAAATCTAAAAGTTTTGAGGATAAAGAAAAAGTAAACGAGAGAATAACGCATAATTATTTACATCATAAAATAGTTGTAATTTTTTTGGAATTCATTAGCTACTAATCAGAATATTTAAATATACGATTATGATATGAATGCGGATCAAGTGCATACAAACCTTTTAAAAAATAACTGCCTATTTCTTGTAAATAGAAACTAATGTAGCACAGTAGTTCCGAAGATGTTCAAATCAAATCGCGGATTTGAGAACTGATTCTATCGAGGACTGCTTGTTAAGTAATGAGGGCAGCTATATGTTATATGGAATGGAACCTTGAAGTTCTCGTGTGATGTGTTGTGGAAGTTTAGATAAGGAGGCTTAGGAATCGCTTTAGAAGTAAATCAGGTTACAGTTCATCGGCAAATTAAGAATTTTAGTCCCAAATTGTAACCTAACACGACAAATTATGTACATTGCTTAAATACACTTATTTGTATTTATTAGCAGAACTGAACAAATACAGAGAGACGCTTTGTGACTTAGAGCATGAACTGCGCAGAGTATAGTTGCTCTCTCAATTACTCTGAGGCTGTGTGATGCGAGGCAAGAGGCTGGCATAATCTGAATTCTAACTACAATTAAAAAATATAAATTTTAAAAAAATATTACTCACCTTTGGCAACAAAAAAAACTCGAATATGTATAAATTTGTTAAAAAAACATTGAACCATTTTCAGCAGGAAAATGTTAAGGGAAATATATTCAAATAGTGTGCGAATCCTTAAAAATGTTTCAAGGCAAAGCGTATAGAACCTGAAAGAGCTTTTTCATCGGCAGGGAATTTGTACAAAATTAGATCCCAATTAGAGATCAAAATGTTGATCAGTCATGTTTCTAGTGTGCTTATTTTTTAAGACCAGCACAGTCATGTATCTATTGTGCTTGTTTAATAAAATGCACGATCTATTGACAAAATAGATCAATAGAATAGAATGTTTTACGATGTGATTGTTCATTAACGTCGCGCTGAGAAGCAACACGAAGTATATTGGCTACGGACCTCGTAATATTGAACCTCCATGAAGTGACGAGGACGAAACCTGAGTTGATACCCCCCCTCTCCAAATTTCATGCTCCGCCAATGGGAGGACTTGGAGCTTCGACTGCTTTGATGTGCATCAGCCCCGCTACACGTCGGGTCTTCAGTGGCCTCGGGGCTCGAAACCACGACCCGACGAAAACAACGTTGGCCTCGAATTCCCGACTATGACCACTAGGCTACCACGGCCGCACCGCTTACAGAAAAAGTTGGTATATTTGCCATCACTAAAAGCTCTGGTGTTATCTCCATCAATCTGAACGTAATTCAAAATTACAAGGATCATCACCAGTAGACATAGAGCAAGACTTCTAAGACTTTCTTATATTTTCGAGAACTAATGAGTAGAGGTTGTACGAGTATAAACTAGAAATACGAATTAAAACATTTACTGATAATTAATCATAAAGAAGAGTGTTTGAAAACAATGCTTTCAATGTACATACGAATATAATATTAGCATTCATTAAAGACAGAGTTAAATATTCGTATTCATGGGTTGAGTGTTCTTGTCACTTTTTACATGAATTAAATAAAAATCGGATAAATCTTAGGTGTCAAGTAAAGTTTATTCAACCTTTAGCTTCTTCGTAGAACTTCTTCAATCTTTTGAGCGGTTCAGTGATTTTTAGATTTTGAAAACATTGATAATGGAAAAAAAACCACTTCGCATAAAAACGTCGGACAAAATTTTTGATGCAAAATTGAAGGCTATATAAGAAAGTGTTGGAAATTTTATTTCAATTCCAAATCAAAATGCAAGAAATAACATTTTCGAAAGCTTGAAATTCTAAAACTGAGTTGTTCGATCATTCTTCTTGAGCATTCAATGGTAAACGATAGACATTAATATATATATATATATATATATATATATATATATATATATATA
>BMAW01121985.1:846651-872387 GCA_019974015.1 Nephila pilipes | reverse complement strand
GTGACACTATATGAATGTATATTTCTTTTTTCATTCAGTATACCATATAACCATAAGATCGCGCAACATTGAGAAAAAGCATCTCCGTACATTTTCTATCAAACTAGACTGACAGCTTTCCGAGGCAAGTGACAAAACTAAGACTTCCTGTTCTTGTGGAGCTTAACTTTTGAACCTTCCGTATCAACAACGACGCATGTTCCAGACATCGAAAGCACGATAAGGCACCTTCACTTTTTGTTGGGGAGATAAGAAAAAGTCACCCGGAATCCGTCCCTCGAAGTTCCGAGGAGAGATCCGCCTTCTTTTTTCTTTCTCTTCTTTTTTTTTTTCTTTCTTTCGTGGGAAGGTTAGAAAACTGGGAGTGAAAGAAATATCCTCCCTCCTATATGAGCAAGGAACGTCACTTTCAACGAAAACATCAACTTCGATTCTTTCAGTAGGCGTGACATTCTTTGGAAAGGAGGCATTTTTTCCCCTCGGAATAAATGCGTATATGTCGTTTTTTGTCGTAGATTTAAATATTTTGTGAAATAAGCGAGCATCGAGATTTTGGAAAATAGAGATTTCAGCCCCAGCCGTAAAATCTGCATGGTATAATATGTTTTCGTAAAAAAAAGCCTTTGGAAAAACTTAAATGAAAATAACTAGTTCTTAAAAATGCATACAAGAAAAAATTGTAACGATAGACTATTTGCGTTCTTTTTTTAATCACCTTAGGAATTCTTTATAATTCAAAAAAGAAAAAAGAATGAAAGAAACCTTGACTCTATCAAATGAAATGTGATTACGGAAATTTGTTCGACTAAAGATGAGTAATGAAGTGATAGTGAATAACGGATATAGAAAAGCAGAAAAAAAATAGTAGTGAGAAGGATTTGAATAGTGTGCAGAAAATACACCCATTGCCATAAGAATAGCTGTAAATACGCCTTTAATTCGATCAAACTCGTAGGCTGTCCAACTTGCCGTCCTAAATGATCCCAGATATGCTCGATCGATGACAAATCTGGGGATAGAGCAGGCCAGGGAAAGATGGAAATGTAGTGGAAGCAGTCATTTGAAACCCTTGCTATGAGTGGGCGAGTATCGTCCAGTTGAAAAATAGCTCCTTGGAGCCCTGCCATGAGTGGCAACACATGTGGCAGAAGAATATTACGAATGCTGGCCTGTCATGGTACCGTGGATCAATATTAGGGGTGATCGTGTGTCGTATACGAAGGCACCCATATCGTCACACCAGTTGTGGGAGCTGTGTGCCGCTGTACAGTGAAGGCAAAATTGAGATGTTCAACAAGGGGGGGGGGCACCACACACGTACATGATTGATATCACTGCCCATATTGAATCTGGATTCGTCGTTAAAGACGACCTGATTCCACTCGGTTGCAGTCCAATCCTTTCGAGCACGACATCACAACAAAAAGAGGCGCCGGTGAGTGGGTGTCAATGGCAATGCAAGTAATGGACGCAGAGATAGCAACTATCCTTCAGCCGGGCGTCTTGCGATGGTACGGTCTGACACAGAGGCCCGTAGTGAAAATGCAGCCTGTGTATGGATGGCGGACAATGAGACAATTGGTGCTATGCGTGAGTGTCGTATGATGTGACGGTCTTCTCGACTATTAATCTATCGAGTGCGTATTGATCCTGGTCACCGTGTCTCTCTTGTCCACTGGTCCCAACATCTTCTCACAGTAAAGTAAGAACGACTTAGGTGGCTAGCTACTAGCTGAACTGACCACCTGGTTTCTATCATCCCTATGATTCTTTTCCTCTCGAACTCTGACAGCTGCTTACATCATCACCGATGGCGACGTAATGACATCTCTAATCAAAAAGCTTCCCTCTGCAACAAATTAAATACACACAAACAAGCTTTGCTTTCCTATTTTACAATCCGGGGAGAATGAAATTCAAACCCTCTGGTGGCATTACGCAATGCACAATTCGCTGCATTTCCAATCATTTAATCATCTGCCTTCATGCCAAGTTTCGTAACTATCCCACTCTTACTTCTTGGTGCGCAAATTCTTATGGTAATGAGTGTACTCGTACTTGTGCACGTATGCAATCTAATTTGATGTTGCTGGAGTGAAGATCTGACACTGACTACCGCCTTCGCCCTACCTACGTAATCATATACTAGGACTTGAGTATCGGAGTGAGTTTGATATTTAAGATTTTGTAAAGCAGGTTAGTAAGCGTTCTGAGGACCGTGAATTGATACAGAGCATTTCTCTTAACAACATAAATAAATAAATGATTTGAATAACAGCCAACGACAATTTTAATTGATTTAAAACTGATAGATATGTGCATAGGATTTAAGTTAGTGTTTATTCTTAGTGATATGTGTTTAAGATTAAGTTAGTATTAAGTTTGTAATTTAAGGCGACGGAAGAGTTAACGATAGGGAGGCTTCACAAAATTAAAAAAAAAAGTTTTTTCATTTGCAAAAAAGATACATTTTTCTTTATATTAGTATAAAAAAATTCTTAAATATAATTGGGGCTTAAAATTGAGACTGAAAGAAAATTTCTTTTTAAAAACTGTTGCTATATATTTTCTAAAATATATTCTCCTTTCCTTTGTAGCTGAAAAATTCTAAGTTTAAGAGACTTGGAATCGATATTTAAATTAAATTTGATCTTGAAATTTCACTTCATTTCTATAAGAGAGAAATATTTAGGTGCTTTTCAACAATCGGAATCAGTATATTTTGAATGAAAAAGTATCCTGTTAAATCGTAACATAGCGTAAATAAATTTTCATTATATACGATTTAAGAAATGAATAATCACGAATAAAATACATGAACTTTATGAATGTACCGAATCAATTGTATGAAATAACTAATCATGATTTGAAAATGTAAGCAAAAAATGGGGAAGGAAGCCTATTTTCAGAAGTATAACGGATATTTAAATTAAGTTTACAATGAAGGATGATTTATTCTTAAGGCTCCCGTCTACCAGCCATTTTGATTTCGTGGACGTAATGTAAATCCTATGGAATTCCGACTTTAAATCTCACATCTTTACTATTTGATCTATTTGAATGCAATAAAGTGCTTCTGAAAGAGCAAAAAATTATGAATGCTTCTGTGGAATTACTTTTTTCCTAAAATTTTTAAAAATATTTTTATTCTTATTTTAACTATTCGTTTTTGAGTTTTCCGGACTTTAAAGAAAATTTTCAAATACTTTTAAAAATCGGAGGAAAAAAGTAATTCCACAGAAGCATTCATTATTTTTTGCTCTTTCAGAAGCACTTTATTGTATTCAAATAGATCAAATAGTAAAGACGGGAGAATTCAAGTCGAAATTCCATAGGATTAACATTAAGCTGATGAAATCAAAATGGCGGGTAGACGGGTGCCTTAAGGAAAGAATAATCATCCTTTAAGTTTACAATGAAGGATGATTTCTCTTATTTATTACAAAGGAAAGCACGTAATTCTGGAATTTTACAGAAATATAAAAATTGTTTTTTCATAGCAATATATTGATTTTTTTTCTTACATTATTCTATTAACCAATACAATATACGAATCACCATGAAATATTTGCAAAGCTAAACCTAACAATAGGTCTGGTGATGAAGAAAAATGGAATGTACTATAAATATAACACCACTTCAACAGGCATTAATGTCAAGTATCGCAAGAAAAACCTTGAACAGTAGCTGCATTTAGCTTCTAAGTGCTGTGAGAGAGCTTTATCTTCCTTGTGTCAATGCAGATATGAATTAAATTTGTTTGGCAGCCTACATATTGGATGGATAAATTAGATGATCAGCAGTGAGCATCACAAAATTGTTACATAAACTATTTCAAAATTAAAAAAAAAAAAGGGAAATTTTGCTTGTCTACTTTTCGTTTTATCCCCTCTATTTTTCATAAAGTTTTCGAATCTCGTTTGCGATTGTTTTTAATTTTTCATTGCAATAACTTTCAAATTTCTTTTACTCTTACGTACAACACATTTCAATTATCATGTACAACATTTAAAAAAAATTGGACAAATATAGAGAGCCATATTATCAGTAATTCAATTTATTTTTATTGTAGTTTGAGGAGGTCAAAATATAAATAAACATTAACATAACTTCTCGACAGGATGTGTAACTAAGGTCGGGAAACAGCGCATGCAATAGGCTTGGCTGCTGGCTATATTTCTCTGGATATAAAATATATCGCAATTTCTTCAGTTTGTTTTATAATTAAGTTGAAAATTGTACGATTATAGTAGCCGTACATGTTAAGGCTTAATATAGTGTTATGTGATGTAATGGTGGTGTTTAATGGTGCAAGAACCAGATGTGACTATGCTACCCCAAACAAGGTGTAACTGTGGTCAAGACATTTGAAAATATGTAAAATAGGCAAAAATTGGTTGACAAGAAGAAGGCTCAAAAATAAAGAAGGAACGCAAAGGTATTCCAAGGGTGTGTCACCTGTGTTCACCAAAATCCGTAAAACCCATGGTAGAGAAAAAGATGTCTAGGATGTTTCAGGATCATGATGCTCGTACTTGCCAAGGCAAGCCTCTGATGGGTATAAAGGATATATTATAAAACAATAGTCTCATTATAACGGACTCTGACGCGTATTTCCTTTCAAATAACCTCAGGGGTACTTTCATATGATTTTATTTAGCAAGAGAACCTCTTACTGCGAAGAATCATGACTCATGTAAATTAGAATAGAAATATTGAAGATTGATGAGATAGCATTTATAAACTGCGAAGAGTTGTAATAAGTGAGATATTGGAAAATTAGATCGTTGAAAAGTCAGACGTGTGCATACGCCGCTAAAAGGAATGAGATTAGATGATTTAAAGTAAATGCGAAGTGTGAACGGATGTGTTGTAGGACCCAGCTTATAAGTTTACTACTGACTCGGATCCAGTTAGTCAGTGTATGATAAATATAAATTTATTACGTTACTCTTGAGGTTCGGACGCCTGGGGAGACCTATCTCAAAAACCTGAGATCTGGTTATTCTTAGAGGAAGAATAAATTAAATTGCTTAGTTATTTTTGACTGACTCTTGCTTGATTGAACTTTATTAGTTAGTGATGAGTGGATAAAAGTGCAACTGGGGTATCCATCATGATTGAATGTTATAAATTCCCCCAAAATGGAAAAAAAAATTGGTTGCAATAAATATTGTACTAAAGTTGTACAACAGATTATTGAACGAATTAAAATCTTGAATATAGGAAGGAATCAGTTAACTTGCCGAAATATTATGTATGAACCTCACATCAGATTGCAGTGTCGTGATGAACTAAGATCGACGCCAATATACTCCTCTTTTTCATCAAGAGCACTACTGGAATGATAATATTTTTACGACTGAGATAAATTTTATTCACATTTAAGTGTTCTAAGACCATTCACGAGGACTACCAGAAGCATCCATCGAAACTAGAAACTAGCCTCTTTCGTTTTATTACCACAGGCATAGCCACTTGACCATGGTAGTAACGTGTGAAACTGTGTAGGACTTATCTTCAACAATGAGTAGGGAGACGTGTGTGTCAACTGACTGTAACCTAAGCAATCCACCCCCACAATCTCTCCCAAATCTCCCTCCTCCGTTTCATTTTTTCGTAGATGACCCTCATTGAGTTCCAGAAAAGAGGTGCAAGAAGTTGACACATCGCTCGCGTTTCCGTCCGACATATTTATGCAACACTCTGGGCCTGTCTCACCATGTGGCAAAGGGTATTGAATTTCCCGTGGCAAGGAATATAAGATTTCACCGATAATGGGCGCGATAATTGTCGGTGAAAAAATACGCTCGGTGCAAAATGTATGACGTTATTTCCAGAAACGGGAAAGGGGATGACGGCATCTCGGGTGATGGATGAATGCGTCCGAAAACGTTTCGAAGATGGCAAAAACGTTTACTGGTTGTGAGATATTCTTGTTTCCTGTCGATGGAGGAGGGGGATTGAGATGTTATGTCAGAAGGCGTTACGTCTTGCTTATATCATTTTTATTTCTCACCATCTATGTTACCCCGGAGCTGTTTAAGTGATGGACCATAACGCTTTTTAGGGCGATGGGAATTGAATCGATGGAAAAATAAGGGTTGAGATGTCACAGTTTCGTGCAGCATGCCAGGATCGTATATCCAATTAAGAAATTCCACGAGCTCGGTGATTCGTGTTTAAAAGTCATTGGAAAATATACCTTGATCGATGACAAGACAAGCAAATGGTGATGGGTTCTGTTTTACGAGATTTTTTTTTAAGGGAATAGAAAGACGAAAACGTTAAACCTAAAAAGATGGATCTATCGTTTTTGGAACATTTTTTTTAGAAAATAAAGCTGCATTTTCTAAGATACTGATTAATTAGATTTTTGGGTACATAAAGAATGACATAGAATAAGGACGGTTATATGAAGCTGCCATGATTTATTAGTTTTTAAATGAAAGCATAGTACGACGTATCTTCAAGTTAATGGATCAAGCTATGTTAAAAATTGTTAGCTGTGAGAAATTCAAGGAATTAGAGAATAAAAAAAATAAAGTTTTGATGACTAAGAGCATGAGTTGATTCTTTTTTCATATAGATGTTGATATGTTAAGATATTACTTCCTATTTTTTTTCCCGAAGAAAACATGTCAACTTTTTGAAGAACCCTCTCATGCATTTAATGGGTAAAGATTGTCATTATATATGTGTGTGTGTGCTGTTTTAAAGTGAAGTCGTGTTTATAGTTAGACAAGAAAAATAAAAACTAACAGAAAATTCCCAAGTGCTTGGTACTCGAATTAAATTTATAAGCATGTAGTTAATTTAAAGGTCCACTGTTTAATTTAATTTCTTCAGGCTATAAAGATAAACCATCTGTGAATTATTTCATAATGAAAATATTTATCTGTAATTTGAAAAAACATTTTGCATCTTTCAGTGGATGAAATAAGTCATTTTTTTCCCTTTAAGAAATTGCTTTTTTCTAATAAAAATAGCTTTTCCAAAAACTTTTTAATTAAGAAATTTAACTTTTAATTTCATAACTTATTTATGAAAATTAAAGGTATTTTAATCAATACTTAAATAGTGTTCTTAGAGCTATTTAAGTATTATTTATTTTTTTTCACTTTCTATTATTTATATTTAAGATTAAAATTTAAATAATTTCAGTGACTTTTTTTTTTTTTTTTGCTAAACTAAATGCACAAAAAAAAAAAAAGTCACTGAAATTATTTAAATTTTAATCTTAAATATAAATAATAGAAAGTGAAAAAAAATAAATAATACTTAAATGGTTATAAGAAGATTATTTAAGTATTTAACAATTAGATTCATATATAAAGAAAGAAAAGAAAAAGAAAGCATCACTCTGTCATGTATATTTGAGAATTTTTATTTCACACCATATTAGTTCTAAAAATAAAGATCTTAATTTTTGTTTTCAAGACTAAAGCAAAGCGATTTAATTTGATATTAATTTTTCTTTTACAGTATTTTTCATCTTTTGACGGCATTAAAATTATACGAATTTACTAAATGCTGTTCTTGTTCCAACGATCTTTCTACACTACCTATGCTGTCAAAGAAAAACTATCATTAAAATTAATGTGTTTTTTTTCCCTCTAATGTTCCCGAGGGAATTCAACTTAACGAATTCAAGACGGTGTCGCTGTTCAGCGTGACTTCGTAATATGCGTTTGCCGTCACTAAACCAATTAGAACAAAATTTAATATTCTGATAAAGAGGAGAGAAAGAAATGTCCTACGGAAAAGCAATATAATTAGATTCAACCTCGAAAAAGGAGTGAAGCAGTGAAAAGAAGGGAGGGGAAAAAAAAAGTATTAAAAAGCTATTCGACAATTTAGTTACTGTGCTCAATTTAATTCTTATTGAAGAATAAAAATCGTTTGGTAAAGCCAGTTAGAAGAAGTAGGGGAAAAAATTCTTTTAGGTCAACTTATTAGAGTCGTTTCCGTAACCAAAAAAAAAAGGGGGGGGATAAAAAAGGAAAATCGACCAATTTGAAGCTTTTTAGGGAGAAAAAAATTTATAATGGGTAAAAAATTAGAATCCCGGTTATTCATTTTAAAGCCATTCTTGACTTTCGTCTCCAAATAGATTTTTATGCAGAGTGTGAGGTTTATCGACTTTAATGGAATAAGAGTAAGAATTTTTAAAACTCGACACTTTCATTCTTGGAATTCATCCAATATATATCAACTTTTATATTTTAGTTTCGAAAAAAAAAATCTGTAATTACTTTTTGTGAAGAGAAGAAGAAGGTAAAAGACTTTTAAAATCTAATTAATTAATTTTATTGCAGTGAATTAATAAATAAGTATTTTACTTTTCTTAAGCTCTTTCTCATTTTTTGTGCCAAAGTTCTGTATTGATTATTGCTTGAGCAATGAAGGGAACGAAATACTTTTTCATATTCTCAATATATTCAAATTTAGATTTATCTGAATATTTAAGGGAAAGAAAATTCATTATAATAAACAATTCGTTAAAAATTTATTTTACGTTTAAGGTGGAATAAAGTATTGGAAAAAATAAGATTTGTAAAATAAAAAGCTTCTTTTTGAAGTTTAATAGATTTTTATGAAAAATAACTAAAATCCTTCCCCCTCCGCATCTTAAGTTTTAGTTAGACAAGGTTTGTCCCCAAAGCGAATGTGTGTGTGAACTGATTTCGTGATTAATTGTCTATTAAAGTCACCTGAAATTACAAGTTTTCTCCTTTGAAAAATAGTCCTTGGTAAAGTTGCACAGTGGTTCCAATTTACCTTCCACTGTCCATAGCAATACTGGAAGTAATTTTCCTTAAGTGTGTGTAGCTCATCGGTTAAAGCTTTTTTAAAAATGTTTTTCAACATCCCGAAATGATGATTTCAACTTCAACTAAGGGAAGAATTAGAAATCTCACTGAGCTAGATCTTGATTGTAGGGGGGCCCGGCCGGTGGAAGTAAGGAAATATTTTTCTTCACCAGAAATTTTCGAATTGAAAGCGAAGTGTGAACTAGCGCTTTGTTATAGTGCAGCACCTACTTGTCTACAGTGACCGTTCGGACTCGCCGGATACGTTTTCTAAGTCGTTTGCTCATGTGGAGCTTTTTTGGACGTGAAGAATTTTTTGTGTTCCGAACTTAGCCTTTTAGTCTCGGTATCCTATTCGAACATCCCTGATATATCCCTTGCTACTATTTATCCAAAACATTTGGCTCAATTTCGAGTCTTTCCAAAAAAAATCTGACAAATTCCATCCTGTTCGCTTTTTGCTTCGAAGACAATATTTTCGGTATGAGGTTTTGGACGAATTTTTCCGGTGAGCAAACGATCTGTTAAAATTCTCTGAACTGCTCTCTTATCCAATCCCATTTTTTCTACAATTGTCCTGACGCTCACTCGATGGTCTTCCGTCCCCACAGCTAACACCATTTCCAAATTTTCATCTATTTGCAACGAGTTTGGTCTTCCTAAACGAGTGTCGCGCCTTCAACATTTCTTCGGACATCTTTGAAAGCTCCGTGTCACTCAAAAAGCACAGTTCTCGATTGAGAGGCATTTCCATAAACTTAACGTAAATAATCAAATGTTTCTGTGGCAAACTTGTTGAGTTCCGCAAAGAATTTGATAGCATAACGTTGTTCAATATTTCCCTCCGTCGCAAACGTAACGAGGTTATAAAACATTATAACCTTGCAGCAGTAGCAAGCAACTGATTTAACCAATCCAGTTGAAACAACTATGCACGAGTAGCCTAGTCGTTACCTATACGCTGTTATACATCAAGATTTACAATACCAGTTCATCCGTAAAAAAAATCGGTACACTTACTTATGTACAAACTTCATATTTCGGGGCAGGTGACTATTGTTCAATTCCCACCTGTTGTTTAATCCACCATCTGCAATTCAGAGTGGGTATCTTGATAAGAAAAACATCGCCATACTCATGACAACAGAAATGGTTCTGTGGCTTGAATTAATGATTAATTTATTGATATGGTTCTGTGGATTTATGCTCGAACAGATTAAGAATAATGGGTTATAAAATTTTTAACTTGATTGAAATGAAAATTTCCCATAATTCAGAAGAAGGAAAAAAAGATATAAATTACAAAATGCAGTACACTGCTATTAAAATACAAGCAATTGAAATATGAAGTACACATTTCTTAAGATAATTCAGTAACAACATTATCTGCATATATGCTACTATATTTATGCATCATACAACAGCTGAAAAATTAAAAGTATTAAAAGTGACTTTTTTTCCATTATTAGATCATAAATATTAGAAATGGCATTGACCAAAATACAGCAAAGATTTTTTTTTTTTTTTTTTTAAAAAAAATCTTTAAATAATTAATAATAATTAATAGTAATAAATCGTGCATCTATAAAATAAATACATTTTGAATTACTGAGATTTTCATGTTTAAAATTTAGTATAAAAATGCTTTATATTTCCTAATTGTATTCAAATACGGATGTATTATTTTATAGTCATTTCAGTAACATAAATAATCAATTTTAAAATGTTGGAGTTTTTATCAATAATAAAATTTATATATCAATAAAAAATTAATTTAAAATTTCATTTTTTTTATCAATATAAAATTTATTATTTTATTTTTTATCAATATAAAATTTATTATTTTATTTTTTATCAATAAAAAATTATATAAAGGTGAACAGAGAACCGTTTACATAGTTAATAAAAAAATTTTTTGACTGTCCAATGCGTAATGCGTTATATTGTTATCAATCTCTAATAATTTACTAGCCTCATTTTTATCAATGAATTGCGAGTTAAAAAACATTTTAAGTAATAAACTGCTTTTTTCTAGGAAAGATTTTCATAAGTCTTATATCGTTTCAAAATTTGTAATCGAAATTTGGCATCAAGGAACAGCATTAGTAATGAAACATTAATTGTAATCGTAACAATAAGCCTTAAGTGTTCAGATAGGTTATAAATTAATTGTATTAATTGCATATTGAAATAAATAATGAAAGTTTGAATTCTTTTTTGCATTTAATATTGATCTTAAAATAGAGTCTACTTTAAATTTGATTCTATTCTTCACTTTCAGATATAATGATGGATATACAGTGTTCAGATTTGAGATTATAAGAAAATGATGAGAAAGTATGATTTATAATATGAAATTTTTTTTTTCTAGAAATTAAAAATAGGAACAAAATATAACATGTTCCATGTAATCCGTCTAATACCAAAAGAAATTTCCTTTGATTCTTCCCTACTCGCCATTTTGAAATTTGAAATATATGAGTAATATTGATTCTACGATGTGTGTGTCTTTTAGCTATACCTTCAAAAAATATAGTAATATTTATTTGACTGAAATTTAAAAAAAATTCCGAAAGCATGGAAGACAGCAAAAATTTCAACCAGATTACTTCTTTTTGGTGATTACTTGTCATATTTTTTAAAAAAATATTGCTCAAGATGCGGAAGTCTAAAGCACTAATATCTAAAATGGTCATAAAACTGCTTTCATTTCTGAGAAGCATAAACTTATAGCATACAGAAGTCCCATGCCTTCTTCTTCTGATTTGTATATGTATTTTTTAGCTATCAAATAAACATAATAGAATAAATCTGAGTAGGATAATCAAAAACGTATAAAATAAACATTACATACAGGATACAAACGTCAGATAGAGGGATATTTTATTGCAGAAAGTATTTATATCACCTAATCGAAAAAGAAAATCTTTATTTTTCAGATAACCAAATAATTTCGTTTATCTTTTGGGGATAAAATTTGCTTCAATATGAACTCTCAACGTACAATATTTTCTTAATTGAAAGAGTAATGACATTCTATTTTTGGACTGAACTTTCCTTTCTCTACGATACTATCTGTGGAACATGAAAAGAATTCTACTTTCAACCATCTAGAATAACAATAAAGAACAAACTGTGTACGCTTTGAGTGGTTCTAATCTTTAAGAAACAGTTTCGTGCAATTAGGTAGAGAAAGGAACAAAAATACTTCTTCTTTTAAGTAACATAAGGACCTTACATTTAATAAAGTGGTCAGAGGGAAAAGCTTGCTGGGAAAAGGGAAAAATGGTTCAAATATTAGATACACAACAATTAATTAAGTATCCATAAAGACATTTTGCAAGACAAAAGGAGAACTTAATAACCTTAGGGACTTTAACTCAATTCGCTTTTTATTGAAACTAAAGATTCATCATTTGACCTCGCGGCTACAAGAAAATATGATTAGATCGCTCTTCTTCCTTTTCCTTCTTTTTCCACCCTCTTTTCTTTTTTGTTCTTATTAGTTATGTGTGTTCTTTTTCTTTTGAGATCGGTTATTATATTACTGAAAATAGGAAATATTTGTCATTCTCTTTCAAGTAATTAATTTTACAAAAAGATTCGAAAAGAACTCAAATGAAAATGGCGCCTCGGGGTACGTTCTGAGAATATCCAGAAAGAAAAAAAAAATGGAGGTATGTGTGTGTGTGAGCCGTTCCTTATTGTATTTTTTGAGGGCCTTATTTAATTTCGAGCATTTTGTTAATTAAATAGAATTTGTATGCATGCGTCTCTATTCAGTAATTTTTATCAGGGGTTATTTAGAGTAGGAAATGAGTAGTTAAGCCAAACACTTATATTTTAAATAAAATACTAATTAAACGAGATTTGAGTATATGCTCTTGTATTAAATAATTTATTTGATTTTTTTGTAATTAGAAACAGATTATATTTTAATCATGAAACGAGATAATGAAAGGAAAATATTTCAAAAGCTACTAGAACGTTGATACGTAGCATATCTTAAATAACTACGAGTACTTCTTTAAATTAATTGAATTGATTAATGGAATACAAATCATGAATTCATAATAATTCTAAGGTAATTTATTTAAAAGTGCGTTTCTAATTAAAAAATGTGCTCTGAATGTAAACATATAATAAATTAAATTTACCTCTAACAATTAATGCTAAATTATCAAGGAAATAGTGGTAAAAAAAACTTATCATAAGAGACAATTATTTAAACTAATACTATTTTGAAAAAAAAAAATCAATTTTTATGTTGCATTATTCAAATCAGTTGTTTTATTTACTCAAATAGCTCAACATCTGTTCGCATGTTTAATAACATAATAATAATAGATCTTACCTCATTTTACACAAAGCCGTGATTACAATTTTATTTTAAGAATTAGTTCAGTGACCTCCATAAAAAAATTACGCATAACTTTCGCCAAAGTAGTGGGAGCCCATTACTGATACTATTTAATTTATTCATTGGAACAAAATATTTTTGACCAGAAAGTACAATACGAACCATAAACTAAGTATTTCCTTTTTTTTTTTAATTCTGATACGTTACAGTTACAGTTAACGGAAAAAAATTAAAGAACTTTGCGAAAATTTGTTTTTATATAATAACACCAAAATTGAAAAAGAAAGGGAATTTCATCATTTACAAAAGATAATCGAAGGAATAAAAAAAAAGAGGGGGGAGGGGAGGATTTATCATTTGGAGAGGGAAACTGTATGAGTTAAAAATGGAAGAAGATACCGAGAGGACTTTGTGAATTTAATGAATCAATAATCCGAACATTCAATTAAAATAAGCAGAAAATAAGAAAGGGTGTGATTGCCAGATCAACGAAGCAATTTCAATTCCCGCTTTTTGTCACACTGTCATTTTTAAGTAAAAAGAAGTACAGAAAACTATTAATTTTGTGAAAGAAACATTAATCAAAAATGATCTAAAAGAACTCTTGTTAGGCTAAAACTTCTTCAGCAGGAATTTTCAAAGAGTTCTTCTTTATTTTGATTTTATAATCAAAGAAAAGGAAGAGAAGACGCTTTTTAAAATTTTCATTCAACCAAAATCTCATGTAGCAATATTTTTTATAACGCTTAGTATGTTGGAAAAATTTGACAGACGCAAGGGTAATTCATAAATATTTTTAATGTGTGACGAATGCTGAACTTGGACATGCTCTATCATAAGGAAAAAGAATGAGGAATGATTTAAAATTTCGGAAAATTTTCGGAAAGACAAATGATCGGAAAATTTTGTGATAATGAACAGAAAAATAATGAAATATTTGAAAATATATTATTAAATGAAATATAACTTTCTTCAAAAAAAAATGTATAATTTGAGTTAAGTGACTATATATTTGACCTCTTTAAACAGGTAATTCAATCACATTTTCAAGTAACATGTATTTTTAACGATTCTGAAAGTAAAAAAGATTCCACTTTATGCATTAAAACTGATTTCTGAATTGCATTGTTAAAACAAAGTCTTAATAATACTTTCCAACACAATTATATGTATTAGTCTTTGAAAGAAAATCGAGGGAACAAATAAAACAGAAAAATTAAGAAGTAAGATTATTAAAAATAACACGTAGGAAATAACAAATAAACACATGATATAATTATGAATATTACAAAAGGGTTGACGGAGTTCTTAATCTTTATGGGTTTTAATCTTCGATTTAGTAACTGAATTTTGATAAATGTTATAAATATACTAATGACTAGGCTGTCACATTTGCCAAGTGGTCATGATTCTCAAGCTCATGGCCTACATTTCCGTTCAAGCCATGAGTTCAAGTCCTGATTCCATTCAAAATGCCCAACGTAATGCTGATGCACGTAAAGTCCGTTGGTGCTCAATGTTTTTTGGTTGGAATGATGAGGAAGTTTGAAGAGTGGGAGGCTAGTTCAGGTGTCATTCTTTTTATTTGACTGAAGTTCAAAGTTGCGAAGTCTTTTAACAATAGCTCTTATGTTACTTCTAAATACGACGCTAATAATCAATCAATCAATCAATCAATCAATACCAATACCTAGCAGTAAAATAGAAATTAAAGAATTTAGAAAGTTATGTGAAGAATTAAAAATCTTGTTACATTTATTGAAATTATTTCAGTTAATTGTGATTATTTGTACTGGAGGAAAATTGCAAAATGTTAACACATTTTGAGGATGGAGTATGACTATCTAATAAGGGATCAAAACTATACCACAGCTTTTTAAAAAATGTTGTAGGTATAGAACTATCAACCACTACTGTAGTTGGTTGACATTTTACCACTGGGTGATGGAAGTACATATGTGAGTTGACACTCTCTTTTTTTTACAAGGAAAAGAACTTTCAAAATCCATTTTCCGTACTCCTCCAAGCTATATAGAGGTAATATTGTGACATCACATTGGCTTTGCTTCCATCAATAATTTGTTCCATCATAACTTAATAGAGTTTACACAGACAAGAATCAGTATTGAAAATCAAACTAATATTTATTGTTCATTTAAGAATAATCAAAAATCAAAAGGCGCTTAGCGTCAGTGGAGCAAAATCCTAGCTCGTGCACTTTAAAAGATAATCAGAAATTGATACTTATCTAACTTGTTTTAAAGGTGCGGGGTCCGTGGCTGGAATAAATCCAACAACAAAATCTCAGCGTACGCTAATTTCGTAGCTCCAAGTCTATCGCTCGCACGCGTACGCACACGCACACGCACGCACGCACACACACACACACACTCACACACACAACCTCTTTCTCCTTCTGTGCTGCTAAACTCTTCGTAGTTTCTCTAGATTTTCCACCAACTTTCTTTTCTCACTTCACTTCAATTTATATAATAACGTCATTTTACATGATTTACAAGTCCAAGCTCTTGAATAATAATAATAATAATAATAATAAAACACGTCTTAGAATTGATCATAAGGATAGTAAAAGAGAAATACGGCGAGAACTTATGGAGACAAGCACACTTCATAACGGTAACATAATGGAGACAAGCAAATGTAAGTTTTTTCGTGAGAAATCAGGGGTACATGTATCTCTCAAAGTAGAAGCATCCGTGGATACACAGAGAAACATTTAAAATCTTCGCCTCTTAAAACTTTTAAGTGGTTATCTTGCTGCGTTTGCTGGAGTTAAGGTGTTATACTTTACGGACATAATCAATAAAGTATAACACTATAAAATACAAAACCAGGTGCACAAAATTTTAACAAATAAATTATTGCATAGATATAACGTATTTTAATCTTATTAATTGTTTTGTCTTATTGATTGTTTATTAATTGTATTTTAATTGTTTTGTACGCTAATACAAAACATGCGCTTCATTCCTAACATACTCAAAGTATCCACCATTACCTTTAACGCATGCGTAGATTATCTTCAAATCGTGTAAAAGTGGTTTTAAAAGAGGGGGGGGGGGACCGATTTTATTTTATGAAACCCAGGCAGTTTCAACTTTTTAAATGATGTTTGAACATCTCATACATTTTAAAAAGCGAATTTGTATATTACTCATCAAATAAATTATTTCAAAAAAAATCAGCAATGGTGTAAGTTGAAATCTCAAACAAACAATTAAATGTTCTGATTCACACTCCACTTAACACAAGGAAAATTGCTTTTGTCCATATTTATTTAATGATAGAATGGAGAGTGTGATATATTTTTTATGGTTTAAGTAATGTCATAGTAATTTTTGAAAACATTGAGTGTATTTAGAGCTATTTTTTTAAACTGTGATTTTGTGTTTTGGTCATTCTAAGAGAAAATGACTCTCCCTTTTTTTAAATTACATTAAATATTATCAACCAAATGTCCAAAACTACCTTGATATAGCTGTCAATAAGCTCTAACTAGGCAAAGGAATGGAAATTGGAAAGCATAATTTTTTTGGGGGGATACATAAAATGTAAAACAAAATAGTGCAAAATAAAAAGAAAACCAGACAAGAACGAAATAATTGGTAAAATTTATTTAATATCCCTTTTCAGGAATAAAATACAGCTTGTTAGCCTTAACAACTATTTTATAAATAAATATAACTTAAGTGAGATGTTATTTAGAAAAATTTAAAAGAGTTTTGCATCGAATCGAATTTTCCCAAAATATTTATTAAAAATACCAGGGTTTTGATAAAGATCTTGTTTCGCGGATGAATTTCAAGGATTACTCTCGTAGAGTTTATATACTGTTTTCTAAATATTTCTAATTTTGAATGAATAATAAAATTTATATATTTTTTCACTTGCAATGGAAAGCGGAAGGAATTCATGAAAATTTTTGGAAATTCTTCAGAATTATGAAAATGCAGTTCTAATAACATTCTTTAACAACGTAAATAAATTCTGTTTTAAAAAGTAGGATGCTGAGTATGTTATGTTTATCGTTACCTTTTAAAAAATGTTTTAAAAAGATATCGTAAAATATTGACAAAATGTATCCGATGACTTGATGAATGTTTTTCTATCGAAATATTTCTCATTTATATTGTTTAGATGTAAGAGATTCTATGATGTAGATGTGTGTTCTTCTATGAATTTTGCAATAAAACAAATTGTTGACACCTTCGTTGTTCTTTCTGAGGTAATGTATCTAATTTTTCAAACAGGTTAAACATTTTATTGAATATTTTTAAAAAATTATTTTGAATTTCCGTGTTGTTGTTTAAAAACATGATATTTCATTTTTTTTAGCTGCTAAAATGGAACCATTTTGGAGCTATGAAAAATAAAAATTCCACAAACATATTATTTTTCAGGGGAAATTGTAACAATTAGCTCTATTGCGATTTCCCCTTCAATTAAACTCGGAGATTTTTGTGTTTGAATTGTTTAACATAAACATCTCGCCCAATAAAATGAAACGTGATTCATGTTGATTAGATTGAAGTCATGAAGTTTGATGAATGTATTGGATAAATTATATTTTTCAGTAGTGAAGGACGGTGTTAGATAATTGGTGGTAAAATTAATGAAAGCGATAACAAATCAAAGTGAGACATCGAAAACAGCTGTTCATTATCCAAGGAGGTAGCCTGGAGGTTATGGTCATGGACTTGAGGCCGGTGGTTTCTGTCGAGTCACGGGTTTGAGTCTTAATGACACTAAAGACACACCATGTAGCCGAGGTTGATGCACGTTGATTCAGTCGAGGTTCAGATTCCTCCCAAGGCGTGGTGTGGAAGTTAGGAAAAAGAAGGAGGGTGCCAGTTCAAGTGTCTTACTCGTCACTTGACCGAGGTTCAAAATTTCGAGGTCCGTTGCCAATAGTCCTTATGTTGCTTCTGTGCTACGTTAATGAAACCAAACTAATCTAAGGAGCTATCATAGGAATCCTAGAAGAGATAGGAACATTTCTCAGGACTCTGACCCTCAATTCCAGTTAGTTTACTCACCCAAACCCGAGTGACTTAGGTAAGAGATGAATTAAATTTGCCTCCTAAATGTTAGTTTAATCGCGTGTAATGATTCTGAAACGTTTTTCCTACATTATTTAACTCTACATTCAACTTGAAGTCTAACTAAATAGTCAATAAATTCGACACTCCAATTAATGGTAAATAAGAAAAGGATAAAACACTTTATTATATTTCAAATAAAGTGAAATATCACTCCCTCTCCGGAATCCCTCTTAACTCAGTTAATCCTAGTTTATGTTCAATCACTGAGGTCTTAGCTTGCCAAATCACTCATTCTGAATCAAGCAAATTCGACTCCTATTAATCTGATCGGGAGACACTTCCAACTACTTTCAATAGAACGATTAATAACGATGATTCACTCCAATCGATACATGCATCAACTTGCTGTTATCCCCTCCCTTCTCTTTGATTCCAATTCTATTTCGCTATAACATTACCATTTCATTTCAATTCGTATCTTCATCTAGTATAGCTAATCATGTTTCATTGGGTTGGTAAGGAGTAGTAAATGTAAGCAAATCAAATTACCAAGAAGTCCTCAATATAAGTGATAAGAAAAATCGCGAATAGCGCATTGTCCCCAATTTAATTACGTAGAAAGTAGTGTAAACCATTGAACTTTTATAATCCTCATTGTAAGACTTTTTTTTTCTTTATTAAATTGTTAGTGACTTTTTAAAATTAAGATTAGTAATAACAAGTGAAGGTAATAACCAGTGGGTGCTGCTGTATATATTTCAAAAATTTTCTTTACAAAATACTGTGATTTTTTATTTTAAAGATGAATAATAATTAAAACTTTTAAGATAATTTATTACATGATACTTTTGTTACTCTCGATTTGTATTTAGGTTGTATAATATTTTTGGAGACTTTAGAGAATATTTAAGAGTATCTTTAAATCAAAAGATTACATACTCGCACATTTTGTAATTGGAATTTCATATCTTGAATACACTAATTATTCTTCACGACACTTTCATTTCCATTTATCATGTTGAAGTCTTGAGAAATTGTTTAAGATAACCTTACAAACTCACGTAAAGTTTGAAACACACAAAAGTAATACCGAGTCATTAAATATAAGGCCCACTCCGTAAAAAGTTTGCGTTGTTCTTTAGTTACTGATTACGGGAGTAAAAATTTAGAAAATAAAAATTATAATTCAAAATTTTTAAATTAATATTTAAGTTTTTAATATATCCAAATAAAATGTATTGTTTATAAGAAAGGAAAAGAGTACTTTCATACATGCTGTTTTTGAAAATTTAATAAATTTGTTGTATTTTGCTTTAATTTGATTTCCGAACGTAATAATCTGTTCAAAATATATCTGTATCATATGTAAATAATATTTCTATTTATTAATAGATCCAAACACGAATAATTTCTTAGAATATTGCATAAATTAGTTTTTGAACTCGTTGATGAATGGGTTCTTAAGATTCTGGGCCGTGGTAGCCGATTTATTATAGTCGTGAGCTCATAATTCGCGTTGCTTCATTCAAGTTGTGGGTTCAAGTGTTCAAGTCTTATTTCCCTCAAATTCTCTTCATGTAATGGTGCTTATGAACGTTAAATATGTCATTGTTCAAAGTCCTCACGTTGGGATGATGTGGAAGTTTGGAGAAAAGGATGGCAGTTCAGGTGTCATTTTCTTCACTTGACCATGACTTAAAATTACGAAGCCTATTGTCAACATCCTTCGTCTTGCTTTTATTTGCAACTTTAATAAACTATCATTTGATCAATAAATTAATTCAAAGATGTTGCCAGGGCTCAAAATAAGCGGTCAGTTGCCAATAGCTCTCTTGTAGCTTTTAGTTTAGTTTAGTTTTTATTAACGTCGCACTAGAAGCAACACGAGGGCTATTGGCGACAGATTTCGTAATTTTGAACCACGGTCAAGTGAAGAGGAGGACACCTGAGCTGGCACCCCCCTCTCCTAACATACACACCACGTCAACGGGAGGACTTTGGGCCCCGAACAGATTTAACGTGCATCAGCCCCGGCTACACGGTGGGTCTTTGGCGGCCAAGGATCGAACCCGCGACTGAACGAAAACCGCCGGCCGCTAGTCCACGACCTTGACCACTAGGCTACCGCGGCCCAGCTCTTTTATAGCAGTAGAGCTATGTTAAGTCAAATAGAGCGGATTCAAAATATTGATCAGAAATTTAAACTCATTATTTATAATTTTAATATTAAAAGTTATAAATCTAATACATCACCGAACTCTTTGTGAGTTAAATATGAAGATAAATGTTAAAGAAGTAATAACCATTTTTTTTTTAAAAAAAAAAGCATACTCTTTGCCTCCCTTGACTATAATTAACTTGAAATAAATGGATATATGCCTGATCCTCAATAAACTGACCTATATTATTGTTGATACTTGTCTATATATTGATACTTGACTATAGTTAACTTGAAATAAATGCATATATACCCAAAACTCTATAAATAAATCTATATTACAGTTGATACTTTATATAATGATACTTGACCATAGTTAACTTGAAATAAATGCATAATTATACCCTTGCCTCTATAAACTGATTTCTCAAAAACTCTTGAAAAACTGGTGAGTCAATATATGAAAATAGACTTAAAGTATAAATTTATACATTTTCTTTCCTTTATTCTATAGCTTTTGAGAAAATTCGAAATGAAATACTTTTACAAGTAAGTACTATACTGTGCAAAGTAATTGGGACAAGCTACTTTTTTGATAAGTGTGTCTGAAACCACTTCAAACCGTGTACTTAGACTGAGTATGAACCACCCCAAACCAAATTTATTTGCTTAGACTGATCCACCGAACTAGTTTTAGTGTAGAAATACTTACATATTCTTCAGTTATAAGCCCTTGAGTGAGGCAGCTAGTTGTTAGTGTTTGCTCTCTCTTTCTTTCACGTGTTCAAAAATGAATATAATTCCTCGGAAGTGTGTTACAATTATAATTTTTAAAGATCAAATTCCTATGACAGTTAGAGAAATATCTTCTGCACAGTTGGTATAAGTAAACCAAGTTTTTCAAAAGTTCTAACTTCATTCAAAGAATGCAGATCAGCCTCCCCAAAAAGGAAAGAAAGATGTGGGCGCAAGCGGAAAACTATTGCAAAAACTGATCAATTTCCAATAAGAAATAGCAAAATTAATCCAAAGAAAAAAAAAGTTCAGATCTTCAAAGGGATTTATTGACTTCTGGTTTGGATGTGAGTAGCTCAACTATAACTCATTGGCTTCTGGATGCTGGCCGTAAGGCAAGGAGACCAATTAAAAAACAATTTTTAACTCCTGTCATAAGGAAAAAACGTTTAGCATGGGTAAAAAAGTACGATTCATGGACTGCTGATGATTGGAAGAAAGTAGTTTTTCAGCGATGAAGCTCATTTACTTGTGTAGGGATATTTTTCAAATGTTGTGAGACGAAGTGATTGCGAACCTTTGAGACAGGACCATTTCCAAAAGACTAAAACACCCACCAAAGTAGATGCTTTGGGCATTTTACACGGCAAAGGGCACTGGAAGCTTTGTTCTGTTCAAGGATGATGAATTCGACTAAATACATTGAAATATTACGGTATAATATAGTTTCATTCATTAAAACATTTCAATATGATTTGGCTCCTTATCACAATTCAAAACTGGTAAAGATTTTTATGTTGGAAAATCAAGTTAAAGTGATTGATTGGCTTGAAAACTCACCAGACCTAAATCCCACTGAGAACTTGCGGAATATTGTGAAGAGATGTTTAGGTAAGATGGATTGTGTAACAAAAGAACGCTTGTTAAACGATACAATTCAAGGATAATTTCATGATGTTGGACTCAAAAATATGTGTACTAATCTATTGGAGTCAATGCCAAAACGTCTGAAAGAGGTCATTTCTGCCAAGAGAGGTCATATATCATACTAGAAAATGTATTGTAAATGTATAGAATGAACAAAAGTACAGTTTTATTAAAAAAAATGATTTTTTTTACTTTGTCCCAATTAATCTGCACAGGTATGTAAAATAAAACACACGCACAAACATACATGTGGGTGACAAAAAAAATACGAGCACTTGTAAAATAGAAAAAAAAAATCCTTATTAATAGGGGATTGGAGCAACCTTTGCCTGCATTACAGATTGTATGCTACATACAATAGAAGAATAGAGATCACACACACTAGTAAAAAGGAATTTGAAATTATTCCACATATACAGTGGTCTCTAAATTCAAAATTGTGACCGGCAATGGAAATCGAGCACGGGGTTTGGACTTGAAATATACCCATGAATGGTCAATAATATTCAAGTTGGAGAATTGAGGGAGTTAGAAGAAATGCTCTATCTCATCATCATGGTCTTCCAACCATTTTTGAACTACCTAAGAGTGTCGTTAGGAGCATTATCCTCTTGAAAGAAAGATTGCTTTCCAGGAAAGACAGCCTGGATAAATGGATGGAGTTCACATTTCAGAATGCTCCGGTAGTGATCACCTATTATCCTTCCACGCAAGAGAACAAGTGTATCAAGATACCCAACCTATATCATTCGAGGTAGGTGCATTCGAGAGCCACCTACGTAATTAAGAGTCTGCAATTAACAAGCAGCATTATCTGGGGAAGATCCGCACACAAAAATGAGATTGGTGGCTTGAAAGAGGGTGAATACGGATTTATTAGACCAGATAACTTACTGCCACTGTTTTGGGGTCTAGCCTCCATGATCTCTGTCTCATTACATGGATTCACGAATAAGTTGCGAATTGCACTCTGCCAAAAAACTGTGTAGAGAACTTCTATGGGATCTGTGTAGAGAACTTCTGCTTGTAAGCACGAAGTTCTCTACACAGATCCCATAGAAATGGAATCATGGCGATGTCCGTTCAGGTCCCATGTTGCTACAAACAACGACTACTTGCATTTTGGTGACACTATTCGTTTCAACTACCGTCCATATCGCTCTGTCAACTTTGATTTTTGTTCACTGTTGTACTTTGCTCACGCCCTCTTACCGTCTTTCATGAGTGCTGTGATAATGATTGACTTCTAACCACACACACATACCTCTTATACACCTCAAAGTGTTTGCAGTTTCCGTAATGGAGCCTCCAACCAAACGTACACTAACAATAATTCCTCTTTCAAATTCTGTAAGGTTAACTGTAGATATTCTCTCAGAGTGAACGATGGGTGCGTACAGCTCCTACAACAGGTATTGATACACTGATACTTCTCCCTTTAGGACCACTAAATATCAGTCCTCTAAGCCAAAGGCGGAGCCATTCTACAGCTGTGAAATACGTCTACCATTTTCATAGATGTTTTTTTACTTTGTGAACTTTCATGTATATATATACACACATGGACAGATAAATATGTCTTAGTCTGCAATTAAATTTGTATTAAAAAGTTAAGAACTCTTTCAATTCTGGCCATACCACTCAACATAACAGGGTATTTTTTCAGTTGATAATCTTTGATTATATCTATTCTAATCCGATTTGAATTTCTTAAAAATAGATAATTGGATAATCTTAAATAATTCTACTTTCTTTCCTTTTATTATAAATGGTTTTCACGTTTATAATCCAGATAATTCTTTCAATTTGGACGGGGGGGGGAATCTTCAATTGCATGGAAAACAATAAAATGTTAGATCAATTGGGAATATGAAATAATTAAAAAATAGGCTTAGAGAACTTATCACAATATAATAAAATAATGCGTAGAAAAAATTAAGTTCTCACCTGTACTTCTTAGCCGTAGAGTGGAATCAACTATCCAAGTTATAATAGTTAAATTTATGGTAAATAAATAGTGTGTATCGTAGTTCAAGTGGCCAGCAAATGAATACAATCACTTTAATCCTATACATTTTTATCCACGGCTCCAGTAAGAAATGTAACAGATTCATAAACGATTTTTAGGAAATGCAGTGGTATCTTAAGGAAACAATTATTATATGGCGTTGTGATGGTGTAGGAGGTTTAGAGAGAGGGGTGCCAACTCAATTGTCGCTTTTATCTCTTGACAATATGCACTAATAGATCTTCTATTGAATTTTATGAGAAGTATGGTAAGGCATTAATAATATTGAATATTCGGCGGCCTGTGGTTTTCTGACCCCGAAGAGGGGGAGAGAGTTGATGACCTTGATGCGGCAGCGTTGTGTTGAACCCTGGACCAGTGAGTCCGAAGAATGCGTTCCTACCAACCAGGCGGAAAAGACATCTTTTCTGGCTGGTTAAGTAAGGCATTTTAACTTCTAACGTTGTTGTAGAAGAGAGATGCCGCAAATATAAACCACTAAGTAAATTATTAATTTCAAATTAGTCTTGAGCTCGAGACCTGAAGTCACTAAAAACCCATCGTATAGCGAGACTGATTCATGTAAATCAATCAATGTTCAAAATCCTCATATTGGGATGGTGTAGGGAGTTTGGAGAGAAGGATGCTAACTTAGGTGTCGAGGTCCGTCGTCGATAGCCCTAGAGTTGTTCCTGAGTATGACGTCAGTAAAAAAGTCAATCAATTTGTTTTTATATTCTAAAAAAAACTAGATACAACTTCTGCAAAAAACTTCTTCGTTCATATTGAAGAAATTTGTTGTGTTTAACTCGAAGATTTGATTACGTGAAAGTAATTAAAGAGTTAAGCTCTGTGATTGTAGGCATAATTCACGTGTATCATTCCTTGAGCAACAGCGTCGTATTTAAAGCATTTCATTTCTGCACGAGGCTGTCAACACGAGAACGATCTTACTTTCTCAATTTCAAGAAAACCAGTGAAGAAAAAGTAATCCTGTCAACACTACCTTTTCTTCATTTCAGTTCTTTATTTATTTTATCCCCGCTTTTTTTTTTTTCTTTCTCTCAACGTGGAATGCAACTTGAACGGATTCCTTTTTTTTAAAAAAAATTGTTGCAAATAAATAAATAAAAAAAGCCATCTAAATCAAGTCACAATCGGCTCTTCTCCGACGAACCGTAATGTAACAATAACCGCGACAGAACGTCGCAAGGTATTTTTTATTTTCCGGTGGCTGCATTCGTTTCGAAAACCACAACTCAACTCCTCTCATATTGCGTCACGAGTGCTGCCAATCACAAGTCCAAAGCGACGAACGATTCCCGCCTCTTTATAGAAGCCGTAAAACATCCAAGACTTTTTTTTTGCGCTCTAAATTTTGTTTTTTTCACATTTTTTTCTAGCTTTCGTGAACAGGCGCTGACGTACGGTAAGTCACTAGTCAGTTTTGTAGGCGATTAGAGAGAGTATTCAGTAATTTTAGCACTTTTTTTTTCATCTTCTTGCCTCTTTTCAAGTTTATCTTTCATTTGTTTTTGAAAGTTTTTGACATTCCAGAAAACGACAACAAAAGAAGAAGAGGGGGAAAAAAACACCCATCTCATTGTGTTTTTGAAACATCGAATACAATAGTTCTTGGTATTACTCAGAATGAGGAATGTTGTCGCAGAGA
>BMAW01121985.1:790678-841378 GCA_019974015.1 Nephila pilipes | reverse complement strand
CTGCTTTTGTTTAGTATGTTTCACTTATTGTGAAACTTTTACAGTCAATTTTTTAAATAAAATACGACAAAATTTCGCTAAAAACAACATCTAGCTATCAATCTTAATAAAAACGATCTAATAATCCTTAAGAGGATAATTTCTTAAGAGTTTACGAAATATTAAAATATACCTAAAAATTATTATCTTAAACTCAGGCATCATACTTTTATTTATTTTATTGTAATGAAATCTTCATATCTATTATTATGAAACTTCATAAAATGAAGATACTATTTTATAAGTCCAGAGTCTAACTTAGAAAGATAAAATTATGTTCAAAGTGAGATGCAATGTATTAGATCATTTTATGTTTCAAGGTTTACCAATGATTGCTTGGGTCATCAAAATAAGAGAGATCTGCTGATGACTGAGATATATGAGTCATTTTTAGTAGTATAATGAGGACAATGGTAAAAGCGCATGTGAAGGCCATGTGAGCTATTTTCTTTTAATCAGTAAATTTGTTTTTATTATAATTTCCTGCCAACCGAATAACTTTTCGGAAAATTATGCTAGGCTACTGAAAATGCTTCCGCTGTGAAATAAAGTGATACTGAGTTCTAAAAATTCATCAAATGCAGAAAAAATATAATTTTAAACCTCTGTTAAGATTTTTAGTGGTTTATTTCTTGGGGATTATTTATTTTATTTCCGTAAGTATTTGGATTCGTAAACAGCTCAGGTACAAACTAAATTATAATTTGTTGATTATTTAATTTTAAACAAGGGTCGCATTTTACGTATAATGAGAAAAAAAATTATAGAAATTTATAAAATGAAGGAAAGTAATTATTTAGGAAATGTTATAAATACTTTTTCTTTGATGTTTTTACATTGGTATGTTACTGGTGATTGGTACTATTTCGTTATATAACTATTCTTTATTAATTTTATGTTAATATGAATCTCATGAATTTATCAAAACTTGCAATCAGCGATGCGAAAATCTTTTCAACTACAACAACATTAAGGGGAAAAAGTAGTCAAGTAATTAGATTTTCATAACGTTTCAAAAAAAAAAAAAAAAAAAAAAAAAATAAAATTAAAAATAAAACCTATGAGTCGTTATGAAGTATTAAAAATTTCACAAAATGTTGCAAAATTAGAAGTTAAACTTTTTGATTTCGGGCTATTCGCGATTTTCTCTTCACTAAGCTCGGGGACTTTTTGGTAATTTGAACTGAATACAGTTACAACTTCTTGCCAACTAAATGAAACGTTATTAGGTAAATTAGATAAGGATAAGAAGTGTAGTGTATTGAATTAGAGATAGTGATGTGTAAGGGAAACAGAATTGGAAGGAAAAGGAAGGGAGATGGAGGAAAACGACCCGCTGATAGATATTTATAAATTGGAATGAAACATCGTAATTAATCTTTGGGATTAAAGAGAATTCTTGTTAAAGTACTAAGATTAGAATCAGCTGTTATTGAGGAGCGTTTGAATCAGAAAGAGTTGTTTGGTAAGCTAAGACTTTATTACTTCATTACAAACCAGTATTGAGTTAAGAAGGATCCTAGTGAAAGCGACGTTACATGTTCCTTTATTATTAATAAATTGTTTTATCCTGTTCTTTCGTATCTTTAATTGGAGTTTGTAATTATTGACTATTTAATTAGACTAAAAAATGGTGATAGAATTAAAAAATGAAGGAAGAACATCACAATTTTAGTGAAGAGAAAGACTGATAAAATGTTGATTTATTTGTAAAACTATCTCTATTTAAATAAATTCATAATGAAACAAGTTTCATTCTACGTAAACTAGTTGAGATTTAGTTTACAAAAGCTCCAAGTCTTTTTTCGCTAATCAGTTCTTATTCTTCAACTAAAATGGAACTCCATGTCTTCATTTATTTGCTTCCCTTTTTTCTCTCGTAAAAAGAAGAAAAGTAAAGATATGAAGACACGTAGCTTAAAATTTGTCAATGAAAAGGCAGCTGCACACAGTTGTGAATTTTTTTAAAGCGTAAAATAAATAATTTACGCCACCACAGGTTGTATAAGAGAAAAGAATTCACGGAACCTTTTCCCGAACTTATTCTTTTGCCAATGGTATGGCCAATGTTTTGAGAAGAAGAGGAAACCAGCTTACCCACATCAAATATTTACTAGTCAATGACATGGACACTGTTGAAAGGACTTCGAACGAGAGAAAAAAAAAGTATAATAACGAACGCTCACAATTTCAAAGAATCTAAATTGCCGATAAAACTCAAATATTTATCAGTTTTTATTCTCCACACCATAAAAAAAGAATACCTCTTCAGAGCGCCAATTCATTCACGCATGCTTTTCACAGCTCACGAGTGCTGCCGAGAAACAGATATAAATACGAAAACAGAAGCGACAGCAATAAAAAGGCAAAGGGGGAAAAATTATAAATAAAATAAAGCATTGCCTGCCAAATAAAGACAAGACCAACAATATATCCTCAGTTCCTGAGTGGCTTAAGTCCAGGACATGATGATTACGATGTCTTCCGGCTCAGGACAACAATAGAACGAACCACTTGCAGTTGATGCGAAAACCAGAACCAGAAGTAATCAGATCTGTATTGGTTTTAAGTTATTATGCATTAAAGGAGTTCCTTTATATAGATTCGGGATACAGATGAATTTAATTCCCGTGTATATAACACAATGGCACACTTACGCCACTTCTAAAAAGACGAGTTCACCTTAAGTTGGTTTGCAGTTTTCTGTTGAGGGATGGTACAAAAAATGGTTGAAGAAAAAGAATCGAGCTTTTTTTTCTTCTTTGTTTTTATTTTTCTCTTTAGTATACAAAGCCTCAGAAAAAGGGTTTCCTAAATTTCCGTTGAACATTTTTATGTATATTGGAGAGGAGAGGAGATGAAAATATAGATTTCGGATACCGCGTGCCAGATGTTCTTACAATCCGGTTGCTCGCCCGCCCGGATTCCTATCCGATAAAAATAAATATTTCTACTTTTCCAGGGCTTCGAATGGATCGGGTCTGGAAGGGGTCGCCCGGGGTATAATTTGGGATCTTTATTTGTTGGATTTTTTTTATGCGTTACTTTTTCCCCCTTCTGTTTTCGGGAATGGTAAAAGAGCGTCAGTTTTTCAAATATACCTGAGGACAACTCACACAAATATTTTTACAAGTCTTATTTCTTAATATACGCCTAATGTCTAGGTAAGTGACACTTTTAAGGTTTGTTTTGTTGTGAAAAAAAAGAAAAAGATTTTTAGAGTGCTCTTTGATGGGATAAAGTTTTTTTTTGTTTTTTTAAAGAACTTTTCAAATTCCTCGAATTTCTTCAGTGCTCATAAATCATGGCAAAATCATAAATCTCTTCTTCTGCCAGATTTGGAATTAAATAAGTTTTTTTTAAAACTATATCTTTATCCGTAAGCTACACCACATAATGCGAAGTTATGATTGATGATAGTTTTAAAATATAATGAGATTATTTTTGGCTGACTGTTATTTATTTAAATTAAAGTTACGTGAAACAATATTGAAACATTATTCTGTAATTGTTATATATTTTAATATTAAGATTTTTTGATGGAGATATTATTCTTTTTTATTAATAAAAACATAAGTATTATTAATATATATTAGGTCCATGAAATCCTTCAAAGTTAAGTTATAATTTTTCATTTATCTGAAAACAAATTGATGCATAGTTTCAAAAGGCTAGTATCTTGACTTTCTGAATCGATTCCTGTCTTAAAATTCTACATGCAAACACAATGTATTATTTGTATGCATTTGCGAATTAATTATCTTTGATCAACACATCTTTCAATAAAATTAAAAAGAAAGTGTTTTCGCAGTCATTATCGATTTTTCTAATAATAACTTACACAATTTGCGAATGTTATTATGCAAAATACGATATTAATCAATATCCGTGTTTCATTTACTTTCTAACAAAAACGAAAACTTTAACTATTATATTTTTCTCTTTGAATGCCTATTTTAAAGAACACGTAGATTTAAACAATTTAAAGGTTTCAAAGAACATATGGTAATCATTTTCGGAAAAACTTAGTAATATTACTTACAGTAAAACACACCTTGTTGTTTTCCAATTGTTACTTTCCTCTCTAAACGTGTAAAAAAAATCTTTAGAAATAGGCACAGAATCTATTTTCAATAATTCATATCGAATACACAGAAATCCTTGATGCAAGATCTGTTTGATAGCCTCTCTCACTTACCTCCCACCATCGCAAAGCTCCAGAGGATTGTACATCTATTCTGAATACGTCGTAACATTTCTGAATGAACCCTTTTCCATTAAAGTAAAGGAGCTTTCAGTTCCCATTTCCGTGTAGCCCAACACCTTTTCACCGTGTGATGACAGCACAAAAGCTATGTAAACACAATGTCCTTTAGTTTTCCAAGGATAAGAGAGAGTGAGAAAAAAACCAGGATATCCAGCCTCTTCTGTTCCGGAATAAATATATTATACATCCACGAAGAGTGGTATAAGGAGGAAAAAAAAAAGGAGCTATTCTTTTTCTCTTGCAGCATTTTGTATCATTGATGTTGAAACCTTTTGGTCTAATGGATTGGATTTTTCTTAATTGAATGCTAAGATAGTCTCTCCTCTACTTTTGATATTCTTATTAACCATCTACTCCATACCGAAGAGCTGTAACTTCCCATTTCGTTATTTCCTTTGTCAAAATACCGCGATGTAGAATTTGGAGGTTTATTATCTGTCAAGAAATGTGATAAGCTTATAAATACCAAGGATTTGTTGTGTTGTGAGGATATCAGAGCAAATTGTATGCCTTTGTTAGATGAAAATGGCTATTGTTTGTCAGTGATGTTATTTTAAGGTTCTTGGGTGTAGGCTGTTAGGGAGTTTGTGGGAATTTCCAAACAGAGAATAGAGTATAGAGTTTCCATGAATGAAATGCACTGAAATAGCTAAAATTGTTTCTTTATTTCCTTTTGGTACAAAATATTTTATATATTAAAGGAATTGTTTGATGTTCAAAAGCTCTGGCTTAACAGATGTAAATCAATTGTGCAAAATTTTGGTGATGATTTATTAACTATGAAATGGATCATTAAATAAAACAAAATAGCTAATAGCATTAACTTGATTTCTTATGTTAGAAGTAATAGATTTTATGATTTAATGCATTAAAATAGGTCAACCTTTGGTATCATGCCTCAGTGGTGGTCAACCTTTTGCATATCATGCCTCAAATTTTTGACATACGAATTCAGATGTGCCAAATTTTTTATTCCGTCTTGCGTTCACTGTTAAAGGTTGGTAAATAGACATTATGATAGAATCTGCTTCGCTTAGGGAAGGAAAAAGAGTAACTTTATCTAGCAGTTAAATTAATTAATTTATTCCAGTTTAAGGAAGCTCCCACGGTGGCTTTGTAGTCATGGTCGCGGACTCGCGGTTGTCGTTGTTTCGGTGGCGTGGCTTCGAGTTCTGATGCCACTAAAGTCCCGTTGTGTAGCGGGGCTGATGCACTTTAAATCGGGTTGAGGTCTCAAATCTTCCTGTGGCGTGGTGTAAATGTTTGAAGAGAGAGAGAGAGGAGCCAGTTCCGTTGTTGTCATCCGTCACTTAACTGAGGTTCAAAATTTCCGTCGCCAATAGCCTTCGTGTTGCTTCTTAAAGCGACGTAAATAAACAATCAATCAATCAAATCGATATATATAATTGTTTCACTAAAATATCACGCGATATTTACCTTGTAAAAGTTAAAGCATATTCCATTTTCAGAATGTTTTAATGTTTATCTAACATTTTTTTTTAAAAATCAAATTTGACTGAAGCACCCACTTTTAATCATCCAATGCGCCTCTGCTTGATCACCCCTGGTGTAGTCTCAAGAATGGATAGTTGAATTAGTTACAGAAAAATTCCTAAAAATGAAATTAATATCTATTATGAAATTTTGTGTAATGTAATTAAATGAGTTAGATTGATCGTGCTATTACTGTTACCACAGAGTTGTTGCAAGTTGATTATATTTCAGTAATTTTAGTAATAAGAATAAGAGTATTATACAATGCATTAACGGTAAATAGTAATTAAACACAAATAGTTCCGTATCAAATGCTATTGTTTCAGATTTAAAGCGAATAAGGTTGAATCACTCATTATTTTCTCATTTTAACATATCTAAAAATAATGCTATATATACAAAAACAACTTATCTGAATTAAATATTTCAGCTTGATGAATAAAATTATTACATTGGATTGTTAATAACTTCGAGGTCTGAAATTAAAACTATGAATACATAAGGCAGCAAACTAAGATAAAGGAACAAGATTTTAAAACAAGTACACGCATAGCTCATTCAAAATTAGAAATTTAATTTCCTCCTTCTTCATTTCTTAAGTAGTTTGATGCGATTTTCATAGGGGTAGAAGGATTAAGGTTAGCAAAAAGAATACATTTATCAAAAAGAAGTACAACGATAAAATTTATAGCACCAAACATTTATTTTTCGTTTAGTTACTTTATAACGTTAATACTATATTCATACCAAGAGAAAACTAAATCCTTCATCTCCATTCAATTTCTTTTAAAAAAACACGTTAGAGAGAGTTTGAAACTAATCAGATTTACTGAAATCTGATCTTATTATACTTGAGATTTTTCTTTCGTTTATTCTGACAATTTCCAATCTCATTAAATTCAAAATGATGAAAAAGAGATTAATTTTATAGTCTGAAAATGAAAACAAAGAAACTTTTGCTTTAAGCCACTCCACTTTTAAGACTTTGAGGGGAAAAAAAAAGAAGAAGAACCCAGAACGGAGAGTCTTTATTTTTTTTTTTTTTTTAAGATTCAATTAACAGATAAGTCTTGAGCCATTTTTCACATACGGCAGTGGATTATTGTTTGTTGTTGTTTGCTTATGATTATTATTTTCAGTTATAACAAAAAATCGGAGAAATTTTCTTAGCTTCAGATTACTTTTAGGCTATCTGAACATAATCCCCAATCGCTGATTGCAGCGATAATCTAAAAACATTCCGAAACAAACAAAAAAATGGCCCGCCTTCCCATGATCTTTCTCGCATTACCGATGACAATCCCAGATAAATGAACAGAAAGGGCAGCAAATAAAAACCCAATTCCCTTTTTAAAGTTTCGATAAAGTCTTTTATCTCCGACACACACACAAACAATCAGTCCCCAGGAGGAATGTAACCTGATAAACCGTAAATCAAAGAAATCGTGTTAGTAATTTGGAGATATTTTTATGACCTTCATCATAATCTTTACCAGGGAAAAAGAGAGGCCATTTAAGAGGATTGCCCAAAGAAGAATGGCTGGGAGAAAAGAACAGATTGAGAAGTATTACATAAAGTGCGTCATTCAGCGGCGGTAATAATGGTAACAAAACGCTCTGCCATTTGGATTTAACCTGCTACAATACTTCCTACCGCCCTCACTTGGAAACCCCCATTGGCAGTTTTTTTCCCCACTCTTTTTTTTTTCTCACACTCGTCACTTGCTGAAGCGAATGGCTACATATTGAAAATTATGAGATGACTTGCCTTTTCCTAAGAACTGATAAGCAATCACGAAGAATTCGTTGCGTGCTGAAACCGTTAAATTGATAAGTTTCGCCAGGAAGAATGGGAACGAGTCTTGTGCGTTTGCGAAGATTTTTTTTTTATTACTCCCCACTTTTTGTTTTCCCGATCTCAGACAGACAGACAGAAGAGTACTTTCTTTTCCCTCCTCTTTCTACTGTTCACTGCGGGCAATACATGTGAGTTCCACGATATGCCTCCCTAGAGATTATGAAATTGAACCATTCGGGTATGCTGAGTCGTTTGTAGAAGTGATCACGAGATTCTGAAGGAAAACTTATTCCCATCTTTTTTTTTCTTCCCCCTTCCTCTTTCTCATCACTTTTTTCCCTTTCTTTTTTCACTTTTGTTCCACGAAAAAGTAGAACAATCGGAGTATCGCATTGTTCTCGGAAAGTAATTTGAATATTCACGTTAACCAGATTGTAGATTTTGATAAGATGCCATCTTTTGATTGATGTATCGTAAATATTAATAGTTAACTTGTTGTAAATAAATAATGATTCTCTATAAAGTATAAGTGTTAATTGAAAATGATATATCTTTAACCTTTGAAAAGGGGCGTAGCGAGAAATGTTTCATAGAGAAGTGGGGGAGGAAGGGTCTCCCTTTTCAACTCGAATCTAAAAATAAATTTTAAATTTAATTGTTCATTTTCAAAATGAAAAGAATGTGTATGTGGAGTTTGGGATTTTGAATATTAATTTTTTTTCTGAAAAAAAAAAGTAAGTGTAAAAAGTTTCTGCTTTTAAATTTCGGTATACAGCAGAGGGAAGGGGTACAACCTCCCTATACTCCTTGTCGCTACACCACTGCCAAAATCTATCCCAACTTTGTGACGAAATTATATTCCTATTCGCCTCTTGTGACATAGCTAAACTCAATATACTAACACTAAGAGTCAATAAGTCATTCAAGAAGACGTTAGACAGGTTTCTCCCAGTATATTTATTTGACAACTTACTACTATAACGACAAATGTATACCGACTCTCCCAAAATATCGCCCTAGATATATTCGATTGTTCCACTAATATCTAATTTAACAGAGTCTTACTAACGGAGCTGAGTTGAGGCTGTCTCGATTTCTAGGCTACACTATGCCGCCGATAATTTGTAGCAATTCTCGACCCCGTCTTCGACTATAGAACAACTGTTAAACGCTAGAGTCACTCGACCTCTATCGTGTGTCTCAAGCTTAGCTTATATACTTCCTATCTCCCTCGCTTCACTTTGTTTCTACTTGCCTGTAATTTAAATACTCACGTTTCATTTTTGGTTGGGAAAAAGTTATTTATTTATAGCAATCAATCTTAATTAAAAGTTCCCAAGGTTAGTGAAGAGAAAACCGCGAATAGTCCAACGTCACAATTTGATTGAGTCAATTTGAATGAGAAATGTTATTTATAGATTTATAATGAAGGAACTACCTTTGGATGCATCAGGGATCAATTTGATTATTCCAGATTTTATTTGAAGGAGAAAAAAAGTGCAACGTTGTACAGTTTTTATAAAAAGAATTTGTTTTAATTAAATTTATGGGAAGAGATTTTAATCGTCGATTGCAAAATACTTTTTTTTAATACACTCGATTAAATTATTTTCAACAAACATTCTACAATATATGATTATCTGTAACAGATTATGATTTCAAAACGAGGAGAAATTATCAAAAATAAATTTTTATAAATTTATTTATTATACGATCAAATCCGAAATATCTCTTATGTAATATCAAAAATTAACGAAGGAATAAATTTTACATTTTCTTTTAAATATTTTTTTTTTGTAAAATATTTACTAAGCTCTTAAAAATATTTTTTAAAACCGATTTCACGAAGAAAAGATTATTTTTTGTGGTAACTAGTTGATATTAGAATACTATAAAACATTTTCTTAAATTGCAAGGTGTTTTAAAGTTTTTAGAAAAATGGTATTGTAAAATATGTAATTTTTCAAATTATTATAAGCTTTCAAATACTTATCCAGAGTATTGTATTACAAACGAGAATATATTAATTTTTTAACTACACATATTCAACAATTTTCTTAAGCTAGTTGCATCGCATTTATTGATATTCTGAAGCATTGTTTAAACTGATTGCAATGATTTTGAATCATATACTCATAATATTATTTCAAATTCTTTGAGAATGCGACAATTTCCAAGCATATTCAAATTGCAAATAGAAATACCAGTAAATTATACGTTTTAAAAACTAACCGCTTTTGATTAGCTTGATATATTTAAAGAAGGAATACTGGTATAATTAGCCTTACCTCAGCCCATTGAGAGCAAAATTTCAAAAATGTCAAGGACAAGAATGGATAGTATTGAAAAACGTATTTTAAGTTAACACACACAAAAAGAATAACGAAAAGAACAAAAATGGGATATATATTGACGTTTTTCCAATCTATGTTATCATGGCAACCATAATAATGACATAAAAAATGTACTGAATTACTATCATCAGCAATTTTATAAATACCAAAACAACTACAAAAATCGTTATTTTTTTTTTCACAATTCTTTTTCTCATATTCGTATAAGAATGAATTATACACACTCTGCAAGAGCACGTGTAATCCATTCTAAATTATTGTTATTGACATAAGAAGTTCAATCATACGAACTATATATGATAATGGTAATAATGACATGAATTGCGTAGAAATTACATTCATAACAAGATTCTTAATTACCATTATAAGAGATTCAAATTCTGGTTATTTCTTAAATACTTCTCCGTGTTTTTCTCGGGTATTTTTTTTAAAAAAATAGCTTCCTTTAAAAAAATCAGCCTAAATTCACGTACTAGCAATTCATTTTAAAGAAGAAATATATATATATATATATATATATATATATATATATATATATATATATATATATATATATATATATATATATATATATATATATATATATATATAAATAGCTGCTTTTTTACCCTTCATTTTAATGATGTTTGGGTTTCATATCAAATCAAAATTACAAATGGATCATCGAACAATAGTTGATCCTCATCAATCCTCCCTCCTGAAAAAAAGTAAATCTCATTTATATATCGCAATTTTTCATTTATTATTTACAGTTTTCCTTCTCAAAATGATCTTCTTCCTCAAAAATCCATAAAGATAAAAAGGAGGCGCTCGGCCCAATGACCGGAAAACAGTCGTTATTGTTTCGGATCCGGAAACTGGATTTTCCGGAAACCACATCAGAGAAAGAAAACAAAAGCCAAAAAAAAAAAAGTACCTCCAAAGTACAGCACTAAAAAAGTCTCTTAAATAATAGGAAGTTTGTTCTTTTGGAGGATAAATGATTCGTAACTACAAGTCCTGTTTCTCGGCAAATTTCTCCAAAGTTTTTCGTTGATTTTGTTTTGCTGCCACTGGAATTACAGGGCCACCCCGTTTCCGGGTGACGAAAATGGGCTTCGCTCTCAGAGAAAAAGAGGGAGGTTGCGCAGTTTATTTTTAAACTTAGCTCCCCCAATCAGTGTTTATCGCAAAGTTCTTTTCGTAAATTCGAAAAAAAAAATGCTCTTTTTATTATGTTTGCTCTGAACAATTTCCTGGTATAGATGGTTTACCATACAATGTTTTTTGATTATCTCTATTAGTAAGAATGAAATTTCACAGAAGTTTTTTCCATTACATTTGGGATCAAATTTAACGAAATCAAAATAGGATAACATACATTACAAAATCTAAGCTTACGATTCGCTGAGTGAAATTAGGTTGTTAGAAATATTAAGAGGGTCGCAATATATTTTCCATCAAAAATATCAATTTCGAACTGAGCGTAATACATTAAAAATGAAATGAGCAAATGTAATTTGATCTCGAAATACGATACAGGTATCGATAACCTATTACTTTGAAATGTTGATAAATATCGATGATCATATTGCATTAGTTTAGATGTATTTCGATGTATGAAATGTTTTCTTCTAAAAAGTGAAATAAAAAAAAATGCAAATTTTTACATAAATACAAACTGATTAACAATAAGACGACTTGAATACAATTTACCGTATGAAATAATATTTGATTTGTTTCAAAGTTTTTCAGAGCCGAAGATCACATTAATAAACTTTAATGTTATTGCTATTCAAAAACTGTCTGTGTCATTGAAAATGATTTAATTTTTCAACTCTCTGAATGACTCAGATATCATTAAACAAAAATAAGGGATTGAAAATTACGTCTTTGCAAATTTATTGTTCTCTGTCTGGCAGGCAGCCATAAAATTTTCCTGGATTGTTTTTTCAGAAAATTTTCAATTTCCCTTCATTCAATTAATTCTGTTTCTGTACTTTTAGATTTTATTTCTTACTGATGTAAATGTTACACGATATAATTCTAGTAATTCGATATTTATCCAATTACATGAATTTAATAGGTATCTATCTCGTAATTTGAGTATGAATAACTCAACTGCAGTTTTAAATTCTGATTTTGAAATGCACAAATTGGATGAGTTTTTATTTACAAGAAAGCTTTTAAACATAATCTTTGATTCTCAGTTCTTAATTAAAATATAACAGTAATTGAATAGGTCTCTAACTACAGCAAATGCATCCAAATTTATTTTGTTATTATTATTATGTAAAAGTTTATGTATATAATATTTTATATTCCCACTTCTACAAAATTTACCCTGAAGTGAAAGCTTTTAATGTCCTTCTGCAACGTTGAATGATTTTTTGATCGATTTCTGTAAATTTCTAAGATTTCATTCCAAAGGAACAACGAAACTCTAATACACTAGTTTCTGAAACATATTTGAAACCAGATGTAGCATCATAACCCTGGTGATTCATAGAAAGATTCGAAATTGTTTTAGATGTTAGGTTTTTCTGTGCTCCTGTGGCATCACTTTGGATGCTGCGTCACTCGAAATAACCAACGAAAGATGAAGTTATGGGGAACATTAGGGTTTCAGGCACATAATGGGGATTTTGTAAGCTTCTTATAAGCATTAGAAATTGATTCAATTTATTGCGTTTTAATTGCTTATACATATATAAATTTATTCTTAGTTCATATTCGTTATTAACTTGTCCTAAAATGTTGTTTTGAGAAAATGGCATCAACAAAAATGAGTGGGCTTAGAATAAAGAATATATGGTGTTAGGTTCAAAAGATCGGTATTATAACACATTACGATTATAAAAATAACATTTAGGTTGCTTCAGGTATCTTTATATTGCTAAGATATATTGAATTTTATATATTATCGTCTGCTTTTATTTTAATATCCGAACAGAATATTATTATCTACTTTAATAATTTATCGTTTGCTCTTATTTTTTAATATTTAATAATTGATTTTTATGGCACAACCGTCTGTTATTCTAGAAGTTTTTAATTTTATTTATTATTATTTTCCATTCTAATTTTTACACCTGCTCTTATGCAATTTTTAAAATTGATAAAAGTCCTGTTAAAAAGGCATTCTATTTTCGGTGTTTGTTGAGCATTTGAATAAATGACGAAATGTTTGCATCACTATTTAGTTTTTCTGTCTTAAACAGAATTTAATTAGTATCCTATTCATTAGTATTAAGACAACATCAAACTCTTTGAGAATTAAAATACTTCCAAGTAATGAAATACTATTCAAATTTCTTATTTAAGGGGGGGGGGAGAAGGTTATGTCTGCCGAGAAATGAGGAGTTAAAATGTTTATAATTCTTTAATAGGTATTCTTTTTTTAAAGCCATTAATTTCTTTTTTTAGACTTATTTCATAGAATGAAAATTTTACACATTCTTTGAAAAGTAAAAAAAAAAAAAAAAAAAAAAATCATATAGATTCTTCTTTTAATACTTATTAGTGAAAAATGACATTGTACTAATATAAACGCAATTACGTAAATAATACTTTAATATCTTTATAGGAAAGTTTTCAAAAATAAGTTTATATGGTCGTTAAGGTACTGAAAGTGAGATCTGGTAGTTTATTTTTGGATAAGAACGCAATTCACTTAATTCTACTTTCCGATTTAGTATATTTATTTCCTCTTTATCTCAGCAAATTGAATGAAAGATTTAAAATCTCCAGACTTCGAAGCAAAAGTAATAAAACTAGATAAGATACTTAAAATATATTTTCAAGTCTATTTGTGTCTTGAATTCAGCATTTTTTAGAGAAGCTGTCTGAAATTTGTTGCATTTCAATAACTTAAAAAAAATACATTTCAAACGCAATACAGAAAAAATATTTTATTCTAAAAAATCCATGATTTGTTGTTTATAATGGTGCATTTTTTGGTAGAGAATAATGTTTGTCTGTCTGTGTGTTGAAAAATGTATAAATTTATCGTTGCAAATAAAAAATTTCTGTCAGCTTATGAATAGCAGAGAATTAAACAAAACAATTTTACCAAAAAATAATCGAATAGCACAAATACAGAAATTATTCCTCTTTGCGGTCATCGTATATAATCTATGTAGTCACTCAGTTAATGTCTGATCACACAAATATTACAGTCAAGAAATGAGGAGAGAGATTATTGCTGTTATCAGTTTATTGAAATTTCTTAATCATGAATAAACTTTTCTCTCTGTCTACCAACCCTCAACATGTTTGTATTCTAATCTTATATCAATATTAAATATAAAGCTTACCAGCATACTCGAATCCGAGTGAGTAAGTAGTGACGACTAAGAATTCGAGCGATTTCCTTAGCTCTTACTCGCTCCGAGAGATTCCGGATCTTTGTTCGATAACTATCATGTTGGTCACATACATCCATAACGTCTACGCACTATTATTCACTACTAACTTCCAACCAAACCATGACTCTGCAGTACTAATATTCAATTCTATGTTACTTTTATAATTATTTCTTTAGACTTTCAATGCCCTTCATATGTTAATCTAATTTGCGTATAATCACGTTTCATTAGGTTGAAAAGGAGTTGGAAATGTAAGTGTAAAACTCATAAAACAAACCCAGGTATTATAAAATCGAGGGAAGACTCACAAACAGCCCATCTTACATGGCTTCATAATTTTGAGCCTCGGTCAAATGAAGAAGATACCTGAGCTGGCACCTCCCTCTCCAAAAATCCTCTCTATGCCAACGAGAAGACTTGGGATTTCGACTAGATTTAACGTGCACTAGCTCTGCTACACGGGGTCTTTAGTGATATCAGGGCTAGAACCCACGACAACAGAAACAACGCCGACCACGAGTTCGCAACCATGACTACTAGATTACTCAGGCCACATAAATCTCGATGCAAAAATGCAGAAGAATCACTTATTAGGTATCTTTAATGTATAAAAATTACTTTCAAAAATATCTTTAAATATTTTGATTTTTTTAAAAAAATAATTATTTATTTTCTCATTTTCATTCTTGATATGAGAATTTTTGTTTGTTTGTTTGTCGATTACTCAAAGTAGAATTTTTGCATTTAGACTTTCGAAATTTTATATACATACAAATCTGTTTTTATTGTAACTGCTTATAAAAATTTGTCTACACAAATATATCAAAGAAACTACAAAAAAAAAATTAACTTATTAATGTGCTAAAAAAATTTACTAGGAAGGCTTCTAAGGATCCCAAAATTTATAGTTTCCCTCTCGAGCTTAAGAAGCCAATTTCTCAGCAAAATCGATAATATATTCTTTTCTGATCAATTATATACTCTTTAACTTAGGAAGCAAATTACAAAATGAGAGCTGAAAGATATATTTTGTTTTAATTACAAAATTTAGTTTTAAAAGAACTTAAAACATTATTATTTTTCGCTCCTCTTACTTGGGAAAACCATAAGAAATATAGGAATTCTATTAAATTGAAGAAATATAATTAACTCTGTAAAAAATATATATGTCAATATGAGAAACTAAGAAAATTAAAAAGAAAAAAAGTGGTGAAGCTTGTGAAAGAAAATGTTATGTATTGCTTTACTTCTTAAATTTATATATATATTATGTGAACTGTGCAGTTTTTGTAATATCAGATATAAAATCAACACATTCAATAACTGTGTTACTTACAATCATACCGAGATAAGGAAACAATATATTATAATCAAAAGCATCATAAAGATCAATGAAAATTGCAGAATTTCTAACGAGTTGAAACTTATTTTTATTTAAATTCTTATAGATAGATTTGTTTGTAAAATTTATCATTCTTTTACTTGTTCGTAGCAGATAAAATACACCAATAACCAATTTTTCCTTTTGAGTAGTTAAACACAAGGAATTTGTACTTCTGACAATTCATATTTCAATGCAGTAGATCCGGCAATGCTTCGATATTGCAAAATTTCAGTATATATATATATATATACTGAAATTTTAATCTACACAGATCTATTTATAGGAATATTTTATTAAACTTTTTATTACGTAATAACAAATTAACCACACATAAAATAGACAGGTTTAATAGCATTAAAAAATCCTTCAACAACTGTTTAGATCATGATTATCCAATAAATTTCTTAAATGCTTATATACATCACAAATATACTAAACATCTTTGCGAATCATGATCCATTTTCAAACCCACCACACAACAAAAGGTCCACAAAGTCGGCTTGTTAGTGGTCTAGCCGTGAAGAATTTATTTATTTATTTACATTTACACAGCTTACATTTTTACTCATTCTCTGGACCATTATACTCCTTTACCATACAACTTATTACCAACCAATAGTTTGTATCCTTTTACACTTTATTACCAATCAAACAATGATTTAAATCTTTTTTCAATTTATATGGTGATGACGAGTTATATTTTTTTCATTTTGAGTATGTGATATCCATCTTAAAGCTTAAAGAAAATTCCGTCTTACTACTCATATATTTGAATCTTCATTTCTTTGAATTTTTGTAAGTAATTTTTATATTTTAATTTGTTGATAATTTCTAGAATTATAGATTTTATTTTTGTAGATTTTATCGCTGAACTTTTTTGCATCTTTTAATCATTGAACTCTTTTGTAATTTGGATTTTCCAATTCAGCCTATCAAGTCGCAAAGGGGGGAGGTTGGTACCATTAAACTAGTTTAACCCCGCTTAATCGGTCCTCAGCCCGATATTGCTTTTTGACTTGCTGGGTTCCATATTTTCATTTATTTTTTCTTTCATTTTTACATTTTTTTCTGGATTTTTGTCTTTTTAGATATTTTGACATTTTGTCTTTTTAGACTTTATATATATATATATATATATATATATATATATATATATATATATATATATGAATTAAATGAATAGAATCGAAGTTTGTTATTACTTCATTTATTTTATTAAAGTGACTGAAACTGAATTGTGTGAGACAATTCCTTTATTTATTTATTTATTCATTTATTTTTTTTTCTGTTTCATTGCTGTTTTGTTTTGATTTTGTTAAATTATTTGGATGCTCGTGGGAATCGAATTTTGTTGCATTTCATTTTATAAGGAAATAAAATTAAATACCATTAAAATCCTGAGACACAGTGTTAATAAGGAATTTCAATATTATTAATCGCCATTTTTTTCAATACATATATATTATAGAGATTATTCTTGGCTTATACCTTTAATGATAATATAATTACTGAAGTTGTATTGACTGGATCCATAAAATTAGTATAAACATATTTTTCTCATTCCTGAGTATGGGATGGTATTTAAATTAAATTGACACCTTTATTTTTGTTTTTCATTAATTCTTTCCTTTCCTGTTGAGATTTGCTTTGATTTGGGTAGCTTTGTATTTAACTAGGTTGTAGTTTTTAGTTAATAGTTTATGTATGTATTGAATTAAAAATATTATGTATAATTTGAATTTTCAGTAAGTGGCTGTTTTTGATTAAAATTATAATATTTTGCATATTTATAATTTGGAATAACATTGTTTTAATTTGTTGTATGTTACTTTGATAGCTTACGGTTTTTTTCAATTAGTTCTCTAACATTTGTATGTTTTTAGTTTTCAAAATTTTTGAAATTTGTTCTTAGAGGTTATAATCTGTAATTTAGTATGATTTTGCTTAATTTAAAATTGTCTAATTAAAATGAATACTTATTTACACTCTTGTGTACGCACGCACGCACACACGCACGCACACGCGCACGCACGCACGCACACACACACACACACATATATATATATATATATAATTATTTACTTATTAATATATAATTTATGTTTTATATAATTCTTCGCCAATAATAGAGTCGCCTTATTTACCTCGCCATGATCGACAACTTTCATTCAATACTTCACTGTAACCGTGCTACATATCCGATTTCCTTCGAACCACCGTTTTAACACTCCTGCTACTAAAAAAAAAATTGTTAAGTTTTCATCTAAATCGGGCTAATAATTTTTGAGTCTATAAGGCATAGGCATATGAACATTACCTTTTATTTATACATATATAATAGATGTAGTACCTATTGTGTATAAAAATTATACAACTAATTTGTATTGAAACTTCTGTTACCCTCATAGCTGATTTCAGGAAAGTAAAATCTTAAGTGAATGTACTCTGAGCCATCTGTTTGGAAATTTATTTTTGTTAGTAAATGTGCGGTTAAAAAGTTAGCCTGTATTTTTACTTTTCTTATCTTTTTTTCTTTTTGCACAATTTACGTTAATATTTACTTTCAGGGAATTTCCACTCAGATGCATCTGGAACCTATTTCTTTTTAATTTTCAGACAGTCGTATATGTATATTGAAAAGCTGCGGGAAGTGATGGCACTTAAATACTATTATTTACCTGATGGAGCATTGTATTCCCATACCATTACCCACAGTATTGCACTTCCACACTCCCTGCGGTCACGCATGGAATACTGCGGTTACTCAAAAAATAAATTTTCGTAAAGCATCATTTAAGAAGAATGGTGTGACTAATACGTCAGGACAAAATGTCATGTCTCGTGTGACAATACATTCGTCTCAGATTGTTCTCAGGGCTAAGGCCTTTTCATACACGTAGAACGCATTGGACACAAAACACTCGATTCAGCAAAAAGGAGCTGTCTTCTAAAATATAGTGTTCATTAATGATATTAATATTGGAACATCGAGTTAGTATTGTAGAAAAAGAAGAAAAATCTGTATGAAAAAGTATTCGTAACTTGAGTCCTATTTCTTAAATTCCTACTATTAGCTCTCTCTCTCTCTATATATATCTTGTTCACATTTTCAATCGTTAATAAAATACTTTTTATTTATCCACTCAAGTTCAAATACAATTTTTTAAACTTGTAGTGAATGACACTTGATGTTAATACAGTTTTTTTCAAATATTAGTTCACTTAATTAAATTTAATTGATGAAAATGTAGTTCAGCCCAACCACTTGGGCGATTTCAAAAATTGCCGAACTTGGCGATTTTTTTTTTTGGCTGAACGTTAAGTCCGCGAAGCGGACCCGGGTAGCTAGATTTGGCAAAATACTGCCAAATAATTCTTGTCGCCAAGGGTGGTTAGACTAAACTGCATTCCAACCATTTAATTTATCGTATGAATTAAGAAACAAGCCAATGCTTCTACTATGCCATTTGTCTTGCAATGATAAAGTTGGCAGAGCGTCGGCGTAGAATCTTCATGCCTTCGAATCGAATCTCATCGAAACATAAAATTTTTTTATTTGATTTTCAAATAATTAATTTTACTTATATGGGAGAAAAAAAATTTCTCTTATATAAGATATTTTGCTGGATATAAATTTAGGAATAAATACCGTCAGTGACGAAGCGTGTAGATCGCTAGAAATTTTTTTCTTTTCCCACTTAATATCGTGATTCTGTCATATGTATATACATATTTATATTAATTCTAATTATTTAATAAAAAGTAACTAAAATAAAAATTTTCTTTATTGACCAAAGTAGGAATTGACTTTAATTTTTTTTCTTCATATATATTGCTTGTTATCACTAAGCATAAGCAACTTTAATTGTGTCCAACAATTATTTTATGAAATCAAGATTCGTAGAGAGTGAATCTGCCTCTATTCGACCTAAAATCATTGCCAAACATTAAGAGTAATTAATTACATTAAAGTACGTAATACGGGGTATAAGGAATGGGATTTTCTAGAATTTAGAAGCCTTATTAGCTGTAGTGCTTGTAATTTAATTATAAGAACTATTTGATTAATAATTACTCACTATGTTGCACTAGCGGGGAATTAATAGAACGCATCGAAAATTTCAGTGTACTGAAATTACACTAAGGTTTTTATGTAAACGAGAAAGGGAAATTAAATGGGAAGGTTTAGAAAACCAGATGAATTGTTTCTTAAAATTTTTCTTATTCATTGAAAAGGCCCGACTCAAAATGCTTTGTAAGGCTTAAGAGAGAAAGGGTCATCTACCGCTGGATAAATACTTAAAACTAACAACTAATAGTTATCCTTTTAGTTTTAACATTTATTCCATCTAAAATAATGGTAATATTAAAAATAAGACTTTACAATCACCTCGTATATTTCGTCCAACAAAAATTACTCTGGTTAATAACAATCCACATATTTTTTGCCAACGATAAAAAGTTTCCACCATTATAATTTATACAACAATGCTTTGTTTTTGCTGTGTGAAAAAGTTTTTAATAATTTTAATACTTTAATTAGACTGTCAAAGAGAATTCTCAACACTTCCACCAATTTTATGGTCTAAAAAGGCTTTGTTCTTAGGTGAAGAGCCTCGGAAATACACGACTTTATACCACAACTATATAATTTCTCTTTTTTAATTTGGCAACATTCACATCTCGTCAGGCGGCAGAAAAGAAGTCGAAATTAATTCCACACCGGCAGAAAAAAACAATGACTCGAAATGAATGAATGGAAAACGACCAAATAAAATAATTTGTATACGTCAGCATTTTATGCCGTTTTAAATTGGTCCGATACACGTTTAAAGAGATATTACAGAACGACGCCGACTTTATGGTTGTCAAATAAAATGACGCAGAATGCAAATTTGTGTGTGCCTGAATCTTTTTTTTTTATCTGTCACATTCGCCTTCCAAAAAGAATGCGGTGTCAAAATCTAAAAGAAAAGAACGCTGATTAAATCAGTCTGGGGTTCTAGATGAAAGGGAATGGAATTTTTAGAACGGCGCCTCATAATGAAATTAGTTTGGGTGTCTTAGTAACAGAACTTTGAAGTGAAATATTTCATTATCATTCGGAGTGTTTTATCATAATTATTTTTCATTAGTTATCGCTCTGAATATTCAGTCGATAATTTCATTCTTCGTTTCAATTCTTTCGTTTGATTTTCCTGCAAACGATTTTTTTTTTCCTTTTTTATTTTCATCGTTTGAATAGAATGGATGGAAAAAATAAAATGGGGAAGCATATTCTTCCTGGTTGTATTGTACATACAATGCGCTTTCTCGATAAAGTACGTATTCTTTATTAATTAATAATTTAATTTTCTGTTCGCTTTAATAAGAAAAGTACTAAATTTTAATCATCGGCAAAGTACTATGCCTCTTTAATATTATTAAATTTGATTATATTTCGTATTTTAATGTAAAAAAGCAATTATTTGCTTAGAATCTGTTTAACTATAATAAATGTAATTTATTGTATGCCTTAATAAGAATTATATTAATTACAAGTAATGAAAATAAAGAATTTACAGGTTCGAACCATTTAGTGAGATTTCGTATTTTTAAGTTTTACACTGTTTTATTATTTGTTTTAAAGAATTTATAAAATTTACCTTTTCTTCTACATCTTTTTGATAATACTGTTATCATCTAAACTTATTTCAGGTGTTAAGGAAATTTTTGCGAAAAAAAAGCTGACATTCTAAGAAAATTTTCTACTTTTGAATAAATTGATAATTTCTGCAATTTTATAATTTTCCTAGTTGGTAAAAAATAAAATATCGCTTTCGTTTATATCCAAGCAAATTTTTTTTTAATTCTGATTTATTTGACAGTATTAGAGCTGTCCATTAGGATATTTAGAATTTCTAATTGTTTCTTGAGAGAACAGTAATTCAGTTTTCGATGAACTTTGATTAAAATACATTTTAACGTGGTGAGTGATGTGTGTGGAATAGTTGCATTTTTTTTATTATTTACGTGTATAATTTTGAAACAATAACACATCAATCAATAACTCCCGAGACTAACATTGAAAACAACATTTTTTTTGCAAAATTTTTTTTTATTCATCAACATAACACCTTTTGTTAATCACCTTTTAGGGTGATACAATCGTTCCAACGCTTTAAAAAAATCTTTTTTTTTTTTTTTTTCCCGGAAAAAACATTTCTTTTTTTTCTTTTTTTTTCGCAAGAAATCTTTTTTGTTGCGAGTAAATAGCGATAAACTGCTTTCTGAATCATCGACTCGTTGCTGTTTTTGTTCCATCGAAAGCAATCGCGGCACCCACTTGGAAAAAACCTTTTTCACTTCACTTCAAAAAACCTTTTTCAGTAACAGCATCTATTATGATATTCAGTCATCTCAGCAATCTCACGGAGCTTCACCTTCTTATCTTCATTATAATTTCTTCTTTATTACTTCACCTACATTTTCCGGTGTAACGGCTTCCACAGGTTCACCATGCTCCATGTCATTTGTACGGTACGACCACGTTTAAACTCAAACCACCGACAACGTTGCTTTTGATGGATAAGAGTCGGCGTAACATTTTTCAACATTGCTTCGCGACTGGTGTTTTTTACCCATTAAAAAACAATACGAACACGAAACTCGGTTTTTTTCCATTTTTAAACAAACTACAAACGATTTTACTCCAACCTCGATAACTCAGCTGTTTCTGGTCCGATCGACTTTAAAATTTTGACACGTTTCAAGCAAAGGTTAAATTCAGAAAGACATAGCTACTGGTTTACTACGAGCGCCATCTCTGGGTTAGTCTCGGGAGTTATTGATTGATGTGTTACTTATCAAAGTGGTTTAAACTGTATGTAGATATTAAATTAGACTTCTTTTCCGAGTATGTGATTATTCTTGACAACATGTAATTTTTAAATAATTTTAATGTGTTGAAGTATTAATATTTGCGCGCTTTTAGTCCTTCGAGTCTCAATTAACCATGTTGCGGCCGATGTGCACATTAACCCTTTCACTACCAATATTTTTTCTAAAAAATAAATAAATAAAATAAGTACTTTGATACATCAACTACAGTACAAGCATTGATAATAAGCTGAAAAAAAATAAAATATAAATCACCGGGGGTGGGGAAGAGAGATAAATGGGACATACGAGTATATGTCCCATTGGTATGTTTTAGAGCAGGACTGGTCAACCCACGACCCGTTAGGTGTCAACCTGCGGCCCGTGGAGATGGGTCATCTGAATAAAGATTTAAACTTTTATTATACATAAAAGTACCAAAAGACATTCCACCATAAGTCGTTCGTATCATACTCTCTACCATGGGAATATCTCACTACCGACTCAACTTTTATCACAAAGTTTCTTTAATCTTGTTCAGAAACAATTACGAAGCTCGTTTTAAAAACAGCACGGGACACCTGGTGCAATTGGGCGATACACAATGTATAATTAACCAGCAAATTAACTGAAGAGTGCGAGTGTGGATTACTAGACGCAGAGATGGGAATGCGACACGCAGAACATGCGAAATAGCAGCAGCCAGTCTGTCTGCAACAAGTCTAATATATTTGACGCAGAGGCGTATTGTTCAGACGGACTGACTGCTCGGTGTCTTGATTGATAATAATTTAGCGCCAGCGTTATGTTATAACTGCAGGATAGTTTTTAAAATTGTATTTCGTGTAAATATATTTAATTCCATAAAATTAATTTCCCTCAATTTATTGCAGAAGGTTCTTGATTCCTCTAATGAGGTTCGGGAGGATTCGTCGCTTCCCACGACTCGAAAGGTGAAAGTTGTAGTAATTTTTAACATGAGAATTTTAATCGGCATCGACACACGCACACACACACACACGCGCACGCGCTCAGATTAATTTTGCGAAACATATATTTAAATAATGAACTCTAATGTATAATACAGTGCAAAACAGATTTTGTAAAGTGTAATTTTGTCCATTGCTTACATTTTTAGTCCATCCCCCTTCCTTTTCCCTTTGGTAGCGACATATTCGTTGCGTCGACATCTCTATCTGAAAATCGTCCAACTAATCATTCGGTAGATATTGAATTTCCTCAGGTGACAATCCTTTCCGCCCACTTATGATGGACACAGATCTAAAAGACAAAAACTGCAAACTCGAGAAATGAGCTTCTATATATATTTTCACAGCCAGTGAGACAATAATGTCCCAGTAAAGCATACCACCTAGACAGTATTTCAGAAACTATTTATCACTATAAAAATTACAAGAAAAATATCCTAACTTCGAGACTAAACTCCTTATTTTGATAATAATTTGTGAGATTACAAGCGCACGAGATTCACATTGTAATAACAATGCTAATAAATGGTTGTGAGAGGGGGAAAAAATGCCGCACCAAGGCAGATTCCCGAAGGAAAATTTGTCGGGAAAGGACTTTACTGCAGAGGAAATTACACTGAATTGTCTGTGTTACTAAGGGATACCAATGGGATATAAACTCATAGTATTACAACGCATATTTATCCCGAACAGTCATTTGAAACTGTCCGTGAGACATATATGTCCCGGTGACAGCGAAAGGGGTAAATCTGCCAAGGTTCCAAGTCCATCAGTTGGTGCGTGTGGATAGGGGGTGCCAGTTTAGTTGTCGTTCTCGTCACTTGACCGAGGTCTAAAATTACGAAGTTTATCACCAAGAGCCCTCGTATTTCTTCTAAATGCTACGTTAATAAACGTTCTTTCGATCAAAATCTTCCTTCAGTAAAAAAGTATTAGAATTTTAATAATACGTACAAATAAAAACACTTAGAGAAGAGTTATACAGGAAAATGTAACACAGCAAAATAAACAAGGCATGCTAGGGGAGAATTTTATTTGATATAAATCTTTGCATGTCTTTGAACATTTATCCTTTAATTTTTAAATAACAAATGAAAAGAATTTATTTAAATGAATTTACATTCTGATACAGCAAATAAATGCGCACATTGAATCAATTTTAGTTCAATTTTAAAGATCCTAATTAATTTTCCATTTCTATCTGATAGTTTATTACAGTAATATTTAGATTTAAAACTAAAACACAACACAACAAGCATCCAGGTAAAATAACCATTAAATTTTTGGCTTCTCTAATTGAACCATAAATTTCAAATGTGTAACGAAAAAAAGTTTCATACTGTCATATTTCTGTTTATTTCTTTTTTATTTTCAAGGAATATAAGAATGACACAGAAAAAATTGAAACTGCTTAAATAAATAAACAAAAACACATTACTTTATCTTTGTTTTTTCAACGAAACAAAACATATTCTGATTTTAAGAATATCCTTTTAAAATATCTAATCTAAACTGTTACCATTTTAAAGACTTTCATTTCATAAATTCTTCATCCAGCAAACTCGTTTCAAATCATCTTAAATTTTCATATTTAAGCAAAAAAAAAAAAAAAAAAGTTTTCTACAAATTCAAAAGACTTGAAATAGTAACAAATAAATAAACCGAAACGCATTTACCTTTAAATAATTTTAAGGAAATATAACAATTTAATTTAAGAGATCCCCTTGTTGGATAGAAGGAAAAAAAAATGTTTAATCATAATATCTAAAAATCCGCATGATTTGAAGCTTCATTAAACTAATCAAACCAAATACATGACGTCATTATCGAAAAGAAGAATCCCAATCTGATTTAAAGTCCTCCATCTCCTCTTTAAGAATGAATTTATGTCTTTTGTAAGATTCCTTTCATACCGCCATTTTTTCCGCCATTTGTTTTGAGCGAAAATATATTTGTGTTTAATAAACCACAAGACCTGAAGTCTCATTAAAAAAGTCTACTAAAATACATTTCCCTGTGAATAATTTTAAAGAAACACAGTAATCTGACTTAAAACATCCCCCCCCCCCCCAAAAAAAAAAAAAAAGGTCGAAGACACAAAACTCAAGAACACAAACCCGGTATTTCCGTAGGGCAAACCATAAAACACCAACGCAATAAAGAACAAGGCTGGCATTTCGTCATCTGGACCCATATGTATTTATATAAATTTATGAAGCCAGGCCTTATTTATATTCCCTACTGGAATAGCTTAAAACGGACCTCCCATACTGGGCTGTCTATGCAGTACCATTTATTTCCAATTTTACTACTCAACGTTGTAGCAGACGAAAACTGGTAATGAATTCCTTTTCCACAGAAAACAGATATGGATAGAGATATAGTGCTTTATTATATTTTGCTTTTTTTGTTGTGCGCTGTAACTTGTTTTTAGTTTTTTCATCGTTTTCCGTTCTTTTTAATTTATCGTCTGCATACCAAGGATTTACAATAGAGTGACGGTCGTGAATTAAGAGGCTAAGTGTAGGGATGGTGAACTTAAAATAGCAGTAGGCGAAAACTTGTTTTACTTTTTTTTTTATTATTAATGAAACCTTATATATATATAGAATATGAAATGGGAAAATACCTGGCGTGGCTCTTGGATAAAAAACTTCATAAGAGGGAGATATTTTTGGAATGATAGTTTATGTTTCTAATGTGAGAGGAATGGAATATTAAGGTTTGCAAGAATGTTTTTAAGGAAATAATTTTTTTTTCGATTTGTTTAGTTGATAATAAATTAAATTGTGTTTTGAATTTTAATGAAACTTATTTTAAATTCAACATCTAGTTAATGTATACAAAAAGTTGAATTTCGTGTATGTGAAGCAGGTATTTTTGTTCTTTTACTTCATTAAATTGCAATTTTAATTAACATTATGGGATCAAGATCATTCTAAAGAGAATCAAAAAAGGCAGATTATGAATTTAGTTTTTACCATTTCGCTTCTGATTAATATTTCACTAATATCGTAACTTTTATAGTATTTGGAAATAATCAGGAATACTGATAGCTTTCCGGAAATTTTTAAGAAAAGGTATTCCAAAAAATAATAACGATAATATAATGATTATATAAGGATTTTTGTTTAGCCAAGGGATAGTGGTGATATATCAAATGAATGTACAAGAAATCTTGAAATAATATCTTCTTAGAATTCTCTCTCCCCCCCCCCCCCGTAATTCTATTATACGCGATAAAAAATATTATGGTGCATCCATTTACCTACAAAAAAAATCCTTTTTGTTGTTGTTGTTGCATTCTTTAAATAAAATCTGAGTATCATATAGCAGATGGTGTAGATCAAAAATTTTACTATATGAAATTTCTTTTGAAAAGTACATTTTTTTTTAATCTGATAAACATACTTAAAATTCTTCTCGGGTTCTTTCTTTGTGTTCTATGCATGGAATCTCCATGAAAGAAGTTCTCAACCTCTGTGACACATTTGTTTTTGACAAGGTGGGATCCTTGTTCCAGTAGTCTTATTCATATTTTTTTTGATGGCTTGATATAATTGAACCTTAAGTTTTATTAAAAAGGGATTTCATGTTCTGGGAGAATGGATACTTAAAAAGGTGCCATATTTGTGTTTAAAAGTTTGGCACTAAAGGTTTTTCGATATAGAATTGTTTCAATTCGTTTTAACTACTAGAGAAACTTTTGAGAATTGATTAAAAGCGATCTTTGATCAACAATGAGTCAAGTAAGACTTAAGGTTTCACAATAATTTCCACTGAAAATGCAGTCGCTGAAAACAATACTTTTGAGGAAGCTACAATTTTTTTTTCAGAAGTCAAAGCTCTCAATATATAAGTTTCAGTTTTCTTTATTAACTGTAACTCAAAACAATTCTAGCTTTCTTTATTGACAGAAGTTAAAAAAATTTTTAAACCATGAAAATGCCAGATTAATAAGCTTTTGTTGAAAAATAATTGTCTGTGCTGATTGTAAATTGTTTTTCTTATTTAATCCTCAGACCGTATATATATATATATATATATATATATATATATATATATATATATATTCAGACCGTATATATATTGGCATTTTATATGGTGATTCTTCTATAAAGGAAAGGGGCAGGAGATTTCCAAGTGACCTATAAAAAGAAAAAACAGTGCTATTAGCTACTAAGAGGGTCCTAATCATAGTGGTCTAGCTATCATGATCGCGAACTCGCAGTCGCAGTTATATCGTCGAATCGTGGTTCGATCTCTGATGCCACTAAAGACACTATGTAGCTTGGTCGGTGCAAGTTAAATTTGGTCGCGGTCCCATGTCTTCCCGATGGCGTGTTATGGAAGTTTGGAGAGGAAGGTGCAAGTTTCGGTGTCTTCCTCGTCTCTTGACGGAGGTTAAAAATTACGAAGTCCGTCGCCAATAACCCTCATGTTGCTTCTCAGTGCGACGTTAATATACAATCACACTTACGAGGGTGGTTCAAAAAGTACTTGTATTTGAGAACAGATGACATCATTTTGGTAAATTATTGTTACCGCTGTGTGCTGTCATGTGTTAAACGGAATGAAACAAATTTGACATTGATTCATAAGTTAAATTTGATTTGGTAGTCATTTGCTGCCAAATCAAAGTTTGATTGCTGCAGGTTCAATTTGTCACCGTCGGTGAGGTTTGGATTGAACATTATTCGCCGGAAATCAAGCAAAAATCAAAATATTTGGTTGCTTCCAGTGAATCTTTTCCAAAAAACGGCGAAGATGTTCTCAATGGCTGGGAACGTTATGATGAAGAATTTGTGAGGTGCCAAAGGCGTCATGATCACGAATACGTGTAACTGAGACTTAGACAGCTGTCTAGTGAGTCATGAGGCTTTCTAAAAACAAACAATTTTTGACTCAAAAGAGCACCCTCTCTTGGATTTTCTAATGACTCATTGTACGACCCTCATGTTAAGCTACTCATTAAACCTATGACTGAAGCATGATCACAATTATAATATTGTTTCAGGGAAAGGTTGAAATGTAATTAAGAAACTGAGTGAATATAATCAAAGTAATTCTACATGATTCAATTTTACATTCTTTAGTAGTAAAGAAACATATAATTAGATCACCTAAATTAACAGAACAAAGATATTCTAATATCTTTGTTCTGTTAATTTAGGTGATCTAATTATATGTTTCTTTATTACAATAAAACTAAAACAATGTTATTAATTTGCATTCATTGGATAGACTCTCTGCTGTATAACTCTCTCTCTCTCTCTCTCTATATATATATATATATTATATTACGTAGCATATTATGTACATTAAATTTCTAGATGTTTTATTTAATATACAATAAAATATCGCATTGAATTTATAAATAATTGCGAATGATAATAAAAATGTGAACTTTTTGGAGATTGTTAGAGAAAAGAATTATTTTGTAATGTTTATCCAAAAGAATTTTAAGCTTATGTAATTTTTATGCATAAATCAATGATTTGTTCGGCAGATTGTATGATTATTTAAGGTTTGTGAAGGCAACCAGTTACTTATTCATTAGAACAGTTAAAAGTTTATTTAATTGGGACAGATGCTTGAATTTTATAAAACTTCCATTTTCAGCATCTTCGATCCAAGCACAAGTAAAACAGGAAAGGAAACACATTATACATGCAGTAAAACCTTGTTAAAAAAAAGTCGGATTAATTAGGACCAGAGCCGGTTTGGAATATCGAAAATCCGGGTTTAATGGAGAATGGGAAAAAAAAAATTATATTTAACAAAATATACTTAAAATGTACGTAAAAACAGTTTTATACAAAGTTTAGTAAAGAACAGATTCAGGCACTTAAGGTGCGTTTTTTTTTAAAATTATTATTAAATTACCCAATTAAATATATATAAGAATTAAAGTAAACGATGAAATATCGAGAAATCAACAATAATAAACTTTTCCGATATTAAAATTTAAGGAAACGATAAATTATTATTTTGAATATTATATCAGCAATATGTAATTAAAATCGAAGCAAACGATAAGAGAAATTGAAAAGAGATCTGGCTGTCTTAAAATTCTGAATCATGTTATTTATACTGCTGTTTGTAGAAAATGCAACACCATGAAAGAATCATCAGAATCAAATGAAATTTAATGCAGAAACGACTTGTACTGATACAAATAAATGATGAAATTTTCAAAACAAAAGAAACAAATTAAGCGTCCGAAATCAGTATTTGGTGCAGCCACCATGCGCTGCAATAAGTGCTGCTATACGACGTGGCATGGAGTCAAACAGATGTTGAATATCTGCTTGAGGAAGAGAATTCCATATCGCTTGTATGCGCAACCAAAGTTCGTCTTTGGAAACTGCAGGACGCGGATCACGAGCGAGACGCCGACCAACCATATCCCACACGTGCTCAATAGGCGACATATCCGGTGAATAAGCAGGCCAAGGAAGAAGTTGCATGCGTTGTGCTGAACAGAAGTCTCGAACAGTCCGCGCAACATGTGGGCGTGCATTATCCTGCTGAAAGATAGCTCCAGGGATGCCTTGAAGGAAAGGAACGACTTCGGGCTGTAGCACTTCACGGACGTACCTGTTGCTATTGAGATTACCCTCAATTCGTATCAAATTGGATCGTCCATGATACGAAATCGCACCCCAGACCATAACTCCGGGTGTTCGACCACTATGTCGTTCAATAATACACTCAGGAAGGCAGCGTTGACCGGCATAACGTCTAACACGAACACGGCCATCATGGGTCCACAAATTGAAGCGTGATTCATCTGAAAAGACAACTTGGTGCCAATCAGCTCGCCTGTCTCTGTGCTCAAGAGCCCACTGCCGACGCAGCCGTCGATGATTCGCCGTGAGGGGAATCCTGTATAAAAGGCACCCTTGCACGCAATCCACGGCGCAGCAGACGACGACGAATTGACGAAGCCGACAATTGTACACCTGTAGCAGTAGACCAACGTGCTGCCAGCTGCCTGGAGGAAGCTGTGCGATCATTCACCGCCATGCGGAGCAGGTGTCGATCATCGCGCTCTGACGTCACTTTCTGTCGTCCAGTGCTTGTTTTTCGAGTTGTTCGGTGCTCGTCGGTCCACTGCTTCCAAACTCGCATCAATGTGGAACTGTTCCGCTGCATACGAGCTGCTATTGCGCGATAGGAAAATCCTCCTTCTCGAAGGCCGATTATCCTCCCTCGTTCAAACTCCGTAAGTTGCTTGAATTTCTTATTCTTCCGTCGTGGAGGCATACTCAGGTCTCACTAAACGTTTGCCACTAACAAATAATCATAGACTTTTTTCAACGTCCCGCTACAGCACTTTATTTATACGCTTTCAGCATCAATTCAGAGGGCGCTGCGCGCGCCGCGCACGCGCGATGGCTCTGAAACTTTATTAATTTGCATAATATCCTATAATTGACATTTGCTGCGAATTTCATTTGATTTTGATGATTCCTTCATGGTGTTGCATTTTCTACAAACAGCAGTTTATTTTCAATCATATCTCGCGATTCCAGTTTACATATGATTTACGGTAATACATAAATCATTAAGGCTCCCATCTACCCGCCATTTTGATTTCGTGCACGTAATGTTAATCCTATGGAATTTCGACTTTAATTCTCACATCCTTATTATTTGAACTATCTGAATGCAATAAAGTGCATTTGAAAGAGCAAAAAATAATCAATGCTTCTGTGGAATTACTTTTCCCCTATGATTTTTAAAAATATTTTTATTTTTATTTTAATTATTCATTTTTGAGTTTTCCGATCTTTAAGGAATATTTTCAAGAATCGGAGGAAAAAAGTAATTCCACAGAAGCATTCCTTATTTTTTGCTCTTTCAGATGCATTTTATTGCATTTAAATAGATCAAATAGTAAAGATGGGAGAATTCAAGTCGAAATTCCATAGGATTAACATTAAGCGGATGAAATCAAAATGGAGGGTAGATGGGAGTCAAGTAAATAAAATACTTAAGGCTCCCGTCTACCCGCCATTTTGATTTCGCGGACGTAATGTTAATCCTACGGAATTTCGACTTGAATTCTCACATCTTTACTATTTGATCTATTTGAATGCAATAAAGTGCATCTGAAAGAGCAAAAAATAAGGAATGCTTCTGTGGAATTACTTTTTTCCTCCGATTTATAAAAATATTTGAAGATATTCCTTAAAGACCGGAAAACTGAAAAACGAATAATTAAAATAAGAATAAAAATATTTTTAAAAATCTTAGGAAAAAAGTAATTCCACAGAAGCTTTCATTATTTTTTGCTCTTTCAGATGCACTTTATTGCATTCAAATAGATTAAATAGTAAAGATGTGAGAATTAAAGTCGAAATTCCGTAGGATTAACATTACGGCCACGAAATCAAAATGGAGGGTAGACGGGAGCCTTAATTTTTATAGTTGTTTCGCTTCAATCCAATAAAAAAAAAATTGGGGGAAATTTATTACGACACATTTTTGGAAATTGAGTTCATTGGAGGTGAAAGCAGATATCAGACATATATATTGCATATATATTATTTCAATACAATAAAATATACAGGAGAAATTTATTATTACTGTAAATTTATTTTGATAATTAAGCTCGCTCGTGAATGCAGACATCAGAAATATATTCAAGCACAAGACAAATTTTTTAAAAGTGGCCAGGAACGACATTTAATAGGGTATAGAAGCCCTTGGGTGGTTAATAAAATTACTTTTGTATTGAAAAAAAACGAGAATGAATCATATAAAGTAAAGATGTTCACTCTGTGCTGCATATATAATGCAAATACACTTGAAGTTGTTTTATTGCAATTTCCATTTAGACAAAGCGTAGCACCTGATATCATTTCTCACTGGAGATAAGCGGTGTAACTGAGATTGCGTTGACACAGAATATTTGTAAAGAATCCTCCCCATTCTCTTTCCATAGCTGTAGAATTTTTCAGAAAGGAAAATAGTTTTTCAAAATTAATGGATGAAACAAATAAAGGTTATTACGGATATATTTATAATATTACCTCTGATAAGGGAGATCTCTATTTAAGAGACAAAGTGTCTGGTCAGGTGGACGTCCTTTTAGGGAGCTATTACTGTAAATATTATTGTGGAAATTTAGAGATCACTTCTGAAATTTTAAAAAAAATTATTCGTGAATGCTTATCTGATCTGAGTTGAAGGGGTCTAACTCTAAGAGGTTCTACTGTAACAAGAAATAAACAATCAATGTTATTTGGTCGGGCATATTTTTTGATGAAATAACTTATAATTATGGAACTTTTTCATCGATTTTTTTAGAAATTAAGCGAATGAAAGAAGAAAAAAAGGCGGTAGAAAATTTACATATGAAAAATAATTGAAAATAAGATCGAAGAACATTGAGTTTTCTTCTCCCCCTTTCCCTTTTTTTCATAAAATAGTTAAAAAAAAAATGGAGGAATAGAGATATTTTTTTTATTTCCTTTCAATGAAATTGAGATCAGACAGAAAATATAATATACCATGAATATTTAGTTTACTACAAAAATACATTTGAATGTACGCATACAAAAAAAAAAAAAAAAAAAAATCCAAATAAAAAAAATGGTTTATTTTTACAACACGAAATATACAAAATTTTCAGATCGTTTGGCTGCTCATGTATTTATACTGTCCGGATTCTTTTCTAAAAGTTTTCCACTCTTTTAAAAGGTCTGTTATTTAATCAGAACACAGTAACGTGCATTTCAAATAAAGCCTTCTCTGCTTTCTTTTCTCTTCCTATAGTATAAAACATAATTCAAAAAACGTTAATATAATATTCTTATTTGTATGTACATCAGTTTAATGATGCCATTTTTTTAAAATAATAGTTTGTAACTTCCATTACAGTTTATTTGAATAAAGAAGCATTTTGATATTCTAATATTAACTTTTAAAAGAATGAGAAATATGTTGTAAGAAATGTTCAAACTATTTTTCAGAAATGAATAAAATTGCTTTGCTAATAAATCCAGATCTTCTCAAAATATTTGTTTTTTTCTCCCATGAAAAAGAATCATAAAATTAAAAAGAATCATATTTTCTCATTTTACATTACCACTTGGAATTTCGGACTCACACATATTCTTAACAAGTCTTTTCCAAAATTATGAATTTTATCTGCAATGCAGTTTCTGAGTGTCGAACATTGTTATTATGTAACCTTTTGTTGCTCTTAACCTCCCCTCATGAGTATGTCAGTTTATTCAATGTTTCCGGGTGCCTATTTCTGACCGACTTAAAGGTCTATTTAACATGTCAAACACGGCTCGTACTTATGAGCTACGATTAGAAGACGAGATCGACAAACGAGTAGGCATCCCCACTATATCCATGAATCTTTTATTATTTTTCTCAAACAAACATTGTCGTCCTCTAGAGTGGTGCTCTTAACCTTTCTAGTATCATGAACTCTTTTACCAGCCAGACTGTTTCTCACACGGAATTCTTCTCTTGTGTATATGTATAATATACGTAAACATATAAAATAAAATTTAAATGAATACTAGCTGTATCGAAAGTCGATAGTCATTATATAATACAATAATATATACGCTTCTTTTTCTTAGTGCTACATCAAGTAATGATATATAAAAACAAAATTATAATTTTGCTATTAATATTGTAAATACATTTAATATGCAAGAAACTTCAACTTGGAACGATTTTTTGGACAAAAATTTATTTTGAACAGTGAAATAAAATAGTGTGTGTTTACATCGCACTTATCATACTACTACTTTAAAAATATCAATTTAGTATTGCTGTATAGAAAACGAAATCTGGAGCATACGAGGCGTCATTGAAAAGTAGTGTCTCCATGGCTATAACTATTTATTTGTTACCCAATGTTCACAATAAGAATTGTGAACATTGGGTAACATTGTCTACATGTATCCTCTATGGAATGAACCGTTCACTTTTTCATATTTTGATCCGTTTCAGCGTACATGTGTTAATGCGTGACTAGTCGGGCAAACCAGTCGGAGAAGAATTCCGGTGAGTGCTATCGACACCGAGCCTTAATGACAGCCTCATTTCATCGCAAGAAAGAAAATGACGCTCCTTGAAATGCTTGTCCCTTTTTGGAAAAAAGATGAAATTCGCAAGGTGCAAAATCGGATGTAATAGCGCCTCGCTGCTTCAACCCTATTTCCATATAGGTCGTTATCTTCTTCAGATTTCAGGATCCCAAAAGTATGTAGGAATAAAGGGAACATATGTATTCCATAGAACAGAGGTGGCCCGCTAAGAGTTTCTTAGTGGTCGCCTAAACAGTCAGAAAAATCCAGCTATAGATGATATGAGATTGGTACAAAAAATAGATTGTGTGTGTGAATAAAACTGACGCTATATATTTTAGTTGATTTATATTTATTGATTCTTATGACACAATATACTTTTTCTGATATGCAAAAACTAATGAAGGAAATAATATTGCTAAACAATAGCCAACCCCGGCCACAGAGGATGCGTGTAGCTTTTGTGTTCAACAAGGATTTTGAAAATAGGGTAACAAACAAAAAAGTAATGACCTTGAAATTACTTTTCAATCTAACGACATATTTAATTCACAAAAAATTGAGACATTCAAGCAAAAATGAAATGTGTAATAAAGCAAGCTGCTTTCCATCTTATAGGATAGTGAAGCCAGAAATGTAATATTAATATTAAATTATTTTTAAGCATATAGAATACACAGAGGACAAAATGTAATTGTATTTAATATTGGAATTTTTTAAATTATATTTGTATAATTCCTGTCAGATCCTTAAAGTACTGGTACGATGTGATTTTTTAATGAAAAAGACAAGTAACATTATCGTGTCAATATCTATAAAAGAAGAAAAAAAAAAAAACAATACCTAATTAATTTTATCATCCACGCTTATGCTTTCTTCCCAATGATTTCTGGTTTATGGCTCGGTTTGGTTTTATTAACGTCGCACTAGAAGCAACATGAGGGCTATTGGTGACTGACCGCGTAATTTTGAACCTCAGTCAAGTGACGAGGACGACACATCAGCTGGAATCTTCCTCGTCAAACTTCCACACCACGCCAATGGGAGGATTTTGGATCCCTCGTGCATCAGCCCCGGGCCCAGTCCTTAGTGTCATCAAGGTTCGAAACGGCGGGGTCGAGTCCGCGACCATGACCAAAACAAACCCTTCTCTCTCTCTCTTCAAACGTACTCATCACCAATACAATAGGACATTTTCTCAAAGGTCAGAATCTTCAATTTCCAGACTGTCGACAGAATGGCATATTTATGAAAAACATCAGCTACTTCAATGAAGTGACTTTATAGAAACAGAAAGAAGAAAGAACTTTTGTTGGGTGTGGGGGAAAAAAAGCAGCACTGGTGCCGTATCACCTCTCCGCAACTTCAAGAAAATCAGCAGATGTAAAATCCCTCTTGCTTCTTTACAGTGGAAACATTTATCATTCTTTTTATGATTCTCTAACAGCTGACATAGTAACCGATGGTATAGAGTTAACTGATGACGCGAGTATCATCTGTTCTCTAAGGAAGATCATTAATTTTTTCTTCCTCTTAAGGTTAATCGTATCTTTTAAAAAGTTCTGCCGATTTTCGAGGAGGATAATAATAGTTTTCACTCGGAAAAGAGCTTACCGAATTCATTTCTTATTTAGACAAAAGTGAACTTTGTGTTTTTCTTTCGTCTTATAAAAACTTTTAAAGACAGAGATAGCATTAGCTTCATTTTTGTGATGGGCGAGATGATGGCACGTCACTCCAAAAATGAGGAAATTCAAGTGTTTTCTTGTTCTGTTTTGAAACTGATTGAGGGAACCTAATTTGATTCTGTTAATGTAAAATAAGTAACAAATTAAACTGGAAAGACTGTAAAGCCCGATTGTACTTATATCGACTAGTTAATTGTTCCTGGTTAATTAATTGAGTTAACGCGTGCAATGGTTACCGAATATTTCCGCAGAGAAGACGAATCAAGAAAAAAGGCCCCCAAAATCCGGGTATGGAACAAATACAACAACAACAAAACAGAAAAAGTTCTATGCAACGTTTTACAGAGAACACTTTTCGCCACCCAAGGTGCACTGTTTTTTAAAATTATGATTAAATTACTCAATTATATTATAAAAATTTAAGTAAACGATGAAATACGAGAAATGGATAACAGTAAACTTTATCAGTATTAAAATTAAAGGAAACGATAAATTAATAAATTGAATATATTTAAGCTAAATATAATTAAAACTAAGGGAAACGATAAATTAATAAATTGAATATATTTAAGCTAAATATAATTAAAACTAAGGGAAACGATAAATTAATAAATTGAATATATTTAAGCTAAATATAATTAAAATTAAGGGAAACTATAAATTATTAAATTGAATATTATATCAGCTACATGTAATTAAAATTAAAACATACGATAAATTATTAAATTGAATATATTTAAGCTAAAGGTAATTAAAACTGGAGCAAACGATAAAAAATTAAAAAGCGATCTGGTACGCCAAAATTTATCCAACTAAAACAATATCCCCCTTGCGTGGCTAAAAGATTCACAAACTTGCATAAATTAAAACCATTATAAAATTAAATAAATAACCCACCAATCTATTAAAAATCCTACAAAATCCTTACATTCCTCATTTAAGGTAAGTAATTCCTCAAGTACACTCTCACTTTCGTTGTAAAGAAGCTCGTCTATGGGTCCCGTTCTGTACATAGGAGTCGATTTGCGCTTTGCTATCAGTATCCTGTAACAAATAATCCTCAATAGCTCCCTCCCTTTATGAAGAATTTGTTAGAAAAACATTTGAGTTCATGGTTTGGCATGGGTTTCTATAAGCAGTGTTGTCAGATGCAAGAAAATAAACTTGCTAATTTGATTGATTGATTGCTTATTAACGTCGCACTTTTTAGTAACCTGAAGGCTTTGAGCGATGGACTTCAGAATTTTGAACCTTCGTTTAGCGATGAGGATGACATCTGAGCTAACACCTCCCCCTTTAAACTTCCTCACTACTCCAACGAGAGAACTTAAGATCTCGATCAGATTAAACGGGTACCAGCCCCTGCTACACAGCGGGACTTTAGTGGTATCAGGGCTCGAACCCGCGACTCGACGAAATAACACTGGTAGCGAGTTTGTGACCGTCATTACTAGGCTACCGCCGCCAATACTTGTTAGAGGTAGATGTGATTTCGTGATTCGGCACGTGCTTCTATAGGCAGTGCTGCCAGATGCAAGAAATCTAAATTTGTTCCAGATGAGGATATCTGATATAAACTGAACTCATAGGCCGCTGATAGTTTGGGGTCGCCTTATAGGACAGATATATGCTAAAATTATAAAATATTGACCAAAATTTATACCACCCCCAAGCGTAAGAATTTCAAAAACGACCCCCTCTCTTCCCCTCTTTTGCCCAACCATAAGCATGCATGAAAAAAGTTATGTTGCGTAATTTGTAATTTAATTTCCTGATGAATAAATAAATAAATTTAAATTCTAATTTATATAATTTATAATAAAAACATCTTTTGTTAAATTAAAATGAAGTACTCATAATTTTTTACTATCAAAAGTTTTACTTCTGTGTCAAATTTACATTTTATAATAAAAATTAACTTAATCTTTGAGGCATCTTTGAACAAAATTAACAGTCGAAATAATAAGATTTTTAATGAAATGTATAATTGAAATAATGAATATTCATATACACAAAAAAGTAGTTTTACAATTTGCTCCAAATATGCAAAACTGAATGAAAAATAATCACGTTTAAATTAAGACGATGTGCTAGTTTCTTTCTGTCTAGCAAATTAAAACCTTGGTGCAATATTTGACACTACAGGAATAAAACAAGCGTAAATATTTTATAATTTTGCTGCATCGAAAACGTATTGTATTAAATTAAAAATTGATTGCGATTAATGTTTCTGTAAATTCATGAATCTAATTAAAAATTTTGCGACCCCATTTTGCTTAGCGAACCCACCTGGGGACGCCATCTACATTTCAGGAAGTGTTGGACTATTACAAGTGCTGATTTCTCCAACCCCTTGTCTGCAACTTTTCGCCGACCTTCTATCAATCTTCTTTCCTTTTTTTTTCTTTCATTCACTACACTTCAACTTATATAGAATTGCTAATTTACATAAGTTATAAGTCAAGCTTCTTCAATCAAACAATGTCACACAAATTCCCATAAGGTCAATTGAAGGGAAATAGACTTGCGAACCATGTTACAAAGTTACTAATCAATTCAACGATATTTACAATGCTTTATTCTTTGTAAAAATTTCTATAAAATATTTTCTGAAGATAAAAGAAACTTAATTCACTTAGTGACATTGATGAAAGATGTATACACACCTGTCATTATTATTTGTAACACGTGCATATAGGTAATAATTTTATATCACGTTCATTCACATTCACATTAGTGCGCACGCAGTTGATTTAATTTTTTTATTAAGGCTCCCGTCTACCCGCCATTTTGATTTCGTCAGCTTAATGTTAATCCTATGGAAATTCGACTTTCATTCTCAAATCTTATATCAACTATTTAATCTATTTTAATGATTCATTTGTGAGTTTTCCTGTCTTTAAAAATATTTTTAAAAATTGGAGGAAAAATAGTTCCACGAAAACCTTCATTATATTTTGCTTTTTTAGATGCACCTCATTGCATTAAAATTTTTTTAAAGACCAGAAATCTCTCAAACGAATCATTAATATGTCTTAAAACTCCCGTCTTCCCGCCATTTTGATTTCGTCAGCTTAATATTAATCCTATGGAATGTTGACTACGGTTCTCAAAACTTTACCACTATATTTATTTGAATGCAATAAAGTGCACCTGAAAGAGCAAAAAATAATGAAGGTTTCTGTCGAAATACATTTCCCTCCGGTTTTCAAAAATATTTTTTACTCTATTTTAATGATTCGTTTGCGCGTTTTCCGGCCTTTAAAAAATATTTTAAAATATTTTCAAAAATCGGGAAAAAATCCTTGTCCTTGAAAATTCCTCTACCCCGCTCCCCCCTTTTTTTTTCGGGTGCACTTTTTTTGTATTCAAATCGATAAAAGTGTCTAGATTTGAAGACGGTAATAGAAATTCCATAGCATTAATATTACGTTCACTAAATCAAAAAGGCCATTAGACGGGAGCCTTAAGCTAAAACAACAAAATGAAATCAATGATTAATTCTGAATTAAGTGTTAATTTCATTAATTATTTATTTTGTTTTTAAGTAAATTCGAAATTAATTTATGATAAAATTGAATAAAAATGTGAAAAATACTTGTTTCTCAGAGCGCATGGAAACAAAGAGTAGAAAATTATTTTTCATGGTGTATATATATCATTTTGAATATGGCAAGACATTGAAAATACACACACGAACAAAAAAATATATTTTAGAAAATAAAAGACCAAATTTCTATGTCAAAAGCTCGTAAAATGTGTATTTAAGTTAAAATTGACTAATAAATTGTCTTGTTTCAGAAAGACATGAATCCTAGTTCTCATCTCTAAGTCCCATCGCGATTTTTGATGTAGCCTTACATACGTTACAATGTAAAGATTGATCTGCCCCAAAGCACGTTTCCAAATAACATTACCACAAAAAATGATACATTATCTTTACCATTAACAGTTACCTCCGAGTTATAGAGCCATCTGGTATCAAATGATAACACCATCTGTGTTCTTTAGCATCCCCCCTCGAGCCGTATGAGTAAATCCCTCTGTAGAAATAGTAAATAACCTTTAAGAAAAACCTAATTCATTCTCTTTCCCTTACTCACAGCACACACATACACATACAAAAGAAAATAACAACAGAAAAAAGAAGTAGTCTTTATCCTTAAACATCGTAAATTGGTTCTTAAAAGGAAAAGAAATCCTTATAATCGTTCCAAAAATCTTGGTGGTGAGTCTCTTGTGCTCTTCTTCAGGAGGGGCTGGGGTGAGTTAACGCAGACGACATTTCACCTGAGTAACAAAGTTACGTGACGAATGTTTGGGAGTGAGTTATTTATTCTCCCCCCTCCTACTTTTTTTTGTTCCTTTTTTCCCCCACTGCAATTTTTGTAGTGGGGTAGAGAACTTCAAGTATGCCCTACTTCGGAAATTTAGTTCTTGAAAATAAAATGAGGTTGTAGCAGAAGAAAGTTAGAAGGCAGACAGAGAGCATCTCGTAAGAGATATATGTCTTCTTATAATGACTGAAATTCCGGCGAGAAAAACCCCAGCGCCGGACGCTGATTTAGGGACGTCCGGTTTAGTCGGTCTCGGTTCTTTTAAAGTCGGCGACATTTTTTTTTTTTATGTTGCTTTATTTTTTCCGGAAACTAGACATTTCTGTTTTTGCAATAGGGTATTCCCGTGCTCTTTAAATGTCTCAAATCGCATTGTCATTTGTGCTTATCTTTAGTTTAAACAGAAAAGAATTTATTGTTGTAGTAAAACCTATCAGACCATGGCAACCAGATAAGGACAGTTTAACGGTTTGTTGTTTGTAATTAGAGCTAGACCGTGTTTATTGGCATTGTAGTCTTATATAAAAAGTTTTAGGTTTTTTTTTCATGGTTATTTTGTGCACATTATTCGTTTTGCTCAGTCGTTTTTACTATGGAGAATATTAACTATTTTTATAGCTTTTCCTGAAACTCCTGTCTGGTTAGCCTTATGATTTATATTTCTTATTTTAACTCGTTCGTTGTTATGTATGTTGGAAGACTTTTTTATGTCTCCATTGTAATTGTAAAACTTTATTCTTGGATTTTACGTGAATGTCACTTTTAATATACATGACACATTAGTTATTTTAATATTTTACGCATTTACAAGGCCTGTTAAGATTTCCCTACTTTTAAAATTGATTTAATCCTATTTTTGAGCAAAATTATAATAATTTTCGAGAACTATGCAATTAATTAAATAATTATTAAAGCACTAATTGGACTCAATTGCCTTATTATTTTCAAAAAGAAAATACTTTATATGCTGTTTAAGAACACCTAAGTATGTGACAATTTGTCGTATTTAAATTGTGGTAATGTAGTTGAATATATATATATGTGTGTGTGTGCGCGCGCGTGTGTGTGTGTGTGCGCGCGTGTGTGTGTGTGTATTCCCAAAACAACCCGAAAAATTCTGATGAAAACACGAGTAAAGTAAGATTAAATGTTCATATTCTTAGAAAAATATGACTTCTAACTTCTTTTAATATGAGTTGTACCTTTTATTTTGCTATTTACAATTTTTATTTTATTTTTCTATAAGTAACTTTTTGAATTTTGCCTCATCTTTTCATAAAAAGAAAGGATTTAATTTATTTACGAGTTCTTTATTTTAAAATTGTTATTCATCACATAGTTATACGATATTGCAAGAAATTCTGACGAATTAGTATTAAGAAGAAAATTTTTATCTTACTGCTTCGTGATCAAAATTTAATTATTTGATCCTTCAGAAGCGTTGTTTTATTTTGAACTATGTTACGCTTCTTTTATTACAAAGTAACTCCTTTTTCTCAATTTATTCTTGTAAGCTGCATTATTTTAATGCATTTGAGCTAAAGAATGCAGCTATGAAATTTTTTTTCTTTCCATTTTAATTAAATTTCAACAACATTTTTTTTAAAAGATTTCTTTACTTAGATAAAAGCAGGGTAATTAACCAAAATATCAGGTATACAGTAGTTAGAATATGTGAAATTCAAGTAAAAATATTTTAAATGACTTTCTAGAAATCTCATCTTATTGCTTTCTTTTTTTTTTTTTTTTTTTGCATTTTGATAGCTTTATTTCCCCGTATTTATAAAATGAGAAATGCAAAGTTAATATTTTAAATACACTTTTGATTCTCTTTTCATAGGAATCTTTTCTATGCGTTATAATATTTTTTTTTTAAATTTCTGCATATCATTATCATTTATCTGAATTTAGGCAACATGGATGGATATTGTATACTGAAAAAAATCCAGAGTGATTAAAATTCTTGGAAAAGAGTTTATAGGGATAGTAGGAGTTAGATCCCAGAAGAGTTTTAGCGCCCGGGGACAGCTGAAGTTCTTGGACTCTCTCTTGTTTGCCAAAATGTAATAGGGATGGGAAAGAAAAATTTTAAAAAATTATTTAAAATCATAGTATTTTTAAAAAAGTTTCGTGCCTTTTTATTTTAAGTAATTAATTAATTTTATTTCAATAAAGCTTTTTTATTTACATCCTCATACTGATGGAGTGATGGACGTAGCATGTGAATGTTTTTTATTTACATTTTAGTGCATTTAATAATGGAAAAAATTTCATTCTGAAATTTCGTAATACCGATTTGGCGCCCCTGTATGATGCTCCCGGGGACAGATGTCCTTCACCCTTAGCTAAGCCACTGTGCTATACAACAAAGATTTCAGGACGCATGTGGTCTGTTGATGCACAAACATAAGAAGTAGGCAAAAAATGGAATTGTAAATGGTTTACTTGCAACATCGCTGACAAGTAGTCGTACTTCTGTATGGTACTGTTTACAATAATTGCTAATAATTGCATCCATCGTTACGTAATACTGTGACTTAATCCTAAAACCCGCCTCGTCTGTCATCTTAATTGTTACTATAATCCCAAATGCAAATTTCAATTTAAGTTCAAGCTCAGATAAAGGAATTAAAATAGTCAATTAAGTTTCAAGATCGAGTTTATTAATTCTTGAAAAAGGGGAATGCTCTCAACCAGTTGCATGTCCCTTGCCAAAACTAAGAACTTCTGTAATAGATCAATGAATACACTTACCGGAATACGATGCGAGTAATTTCCCCAAATAATAAATTAATCAGACACTGCCGAATTCTTGTCTCAATAAATCATGTAGACATGCGAAAAACTCCCGCGATTTCACACGAGCACTATTCTTGTATGTTGTAACCTTCTCTCTATTCTCTGTCCCTTTTATACGACATGGTTATATGTATTCATTTCACTTCTAAAGTTAGCTTAAATTTCATAACCACATTTCATTTTATTGGAAAGAAGTTGGGAACTTAAATATAAAGTTTTAAAGACACCCTAAATGTTATTTAAGGTAAGCTTATATTATAACGTACATGGAATTCATGTTATAGTATACTTGGTTGGCAGCTTCGATGAAATATTTGGCGTACAGATTAAAAGACGCCAAATACATCTCGCTCATGAATACTTCGTAGATACTTCTAAGTATGTATTAATTACTGTAAGTGGACACAATTTTGAGCACACACAACTATTGTAAATATTACTATAAAGAAGAACTTTTCAACGACTCTGTAAGCAAACAATTTGTGTTTCCTTTTATGTCTCCATTTTGTGTTTGAAACTGAACGCGTCACTTGTACCCTCTATGTTTGTAGTAGTATTCTCTTCTCAAATACATCTTAATGTTCCGTCTCATAAATTCTAAATTAATATTTATCTGGAATAAATATAAATTTGCAAGTAAAACTAAAAAAGAATTTTGCTATTCGTAAATAAATACAATATCAATCTCAATATTTGATAACTAAAGAATGCTAACATTTATTCGTATTTTTATCCACGTATTTGAAGGAGGCTGCTGTCCAACTAATCTGTAGTCTACGCAAGTAAATATAGTTGATGTCTCATCATATTTGATAGAATCATCATCATGAAGTTTTATTATTGGTTACATTTCAAGACAAGAAAGAGTTTCATAGAATGAGAAAAAGTGTGTCAAAATCCATTACCTTCATCACGCGGATATCATGCTCGGAAGGTCATATACAGTTTTTAAAATGGATTAGCACCAGTTTTCTCACCGTGCAGATTATTATCAGTTGTCGATAATAAATATGATAATAGAATGAAACAGATAAGAGCAAAACAAATTTTAAATGAATGCTTTCTTAAATTTTTTTAGAGATTTCCATACAAATTTATTAATTACTCTCACTTTCCTTACACTTGACACACTTTTTGTGAAACGTAATTTTAACTTATCGTTTGGTTTTATGTTATTTCAGAAAATAATAAAACTATGCACTCGCATGTACCAAGTTTTATCTTTTTTATGCGATTTTCTGTGGAACGCATATCAACCGTGTAAAAGGATGTTCGACTACATATCAATATAAATTGCATAGTTTCTTGTACGAACCTTTTAAAGTGCTGAAAGAAGGATTACTTGCTACTTTTACAACAGATATGGAAATCTGAAATACACATAAGGAATTTAAATTAATATATCAATATAGTTTCAAAATTTCATAAAAATAACATATTAATATAAAAATTGAAAAATATGTTATTTTTATTTCTTAATTTTTCTAATATTTCTCATTGGATATGTTTTAATGTATTATATAAAACACTTTAAACTAGTTTTGTTACATCCCTTCAATAACCTTCATGCTTATAGGATATTCGATCCATTGGAAGAACAAAAGATATTTATCATTACTTACTCAATTATACGAATAAAGTTTTGAGTTCTATTAAACTTATCTTATAGAATTTATGTGATTTTTCATAGATAGAAGATATTTTTCATATAGAACTTATATGATTATACATAGGGTCGAATATTTTTTAGGAACTTTTAATTCCTAAATAATATTTAAATTGACACAATATGAGAACACAGCACAAAAATCATTCAATAGTTTAAAAGTAATCCAAAACAGTCGAAATAATCTAATACCACTTCCAGGAAGCTTAGTATTAAGCTAACTATACAACTTGTAAACAACTGATTGTATTGGAAAGATAAAAAATAAAAATGTGCCTCTGAGAATTTAATCTAGGGTCTTACCTTACTTTAATCTCCCATCCCAATGCTTAGATCTTTAATATCAACTAACAGAAACGACGCTTTTCTTTCTTTCCTTATTATTTTTTCTTACGTAAAACTCTTTCAAGAGAGAGAGAAATCACTCTGAATCATTCTGAAGCATGTTTCACACAGAATAAGAGAGCTGCAAGGCTAAATTAATTCCCCTCGAGAAATTTTCTAAAGGAAAACCTTTATAACATTTCGTTCCTTGCCATTTTCTCAACTGTTGGGCGAACTGTTGTAATCCAACCCTTATTGCTGTCGCATTTGCATTAGCATATTTCGGTTGAATACCGCATCGGTTCCCATTCGAATGCAAATTCGAATTTAAACGAGAATTCGTCGATGGTTAATTTAATGAAATGTAAAGTATCTGGGTTGCAGGGTGCAAAGTACAATTAAAAAAAAAAAAAAAAAAAAAAAAAAAAAAAAAAAAAAAAAAAACGTAAGATTTCGTCTTTAAAACGATTTGATTTCTTTCGAATTCTAACAGTTTCTTTTTGTTGTTGCGTTTTCTGATATAAATTCGAAGCGAGAGAGAGAGAGAGAAAGAGATGGTGTAAGATTCCGTTAGCTTATTAACCTAGTGTATTCGGTTATAAAATGCTTCTTCTCAATGACTTTATTTGATTTCTGTTTTCTAAGAAGCTGGAAATTTCTTTTGATACTTGGAAAAGAATAAAATTTTTAATCTTTTGAAACTGAGTAGTCTGCGAGCATCACGTAGAGAAAATTGAGTTTTAAATGCAAGATAAGAATTCTGGGGACAATAGATTTTAAATTGAATAAATCAACTAGTTTCATTAAATCTGTCTTCAGTGTCTGATAAAATATTTTTTGATCATAACATAAAGTCCAGCTCACATTTTGTAAAACTGTTTCGCAAACTTCTGTTTTAATTTTAAATGTTTTATTTCTGTATAAATGCTGTCTTGAAGTTAGTGAAAAATATTGATTCGATATAATTAATGTGAAGTGTAAATTATAAGAATTTATCGAATAAGAGAGAAAAACAAGACAATGATATTTTTAAGCATTTTAAGGGTCGTTTCTTAAATTTATTTGTATTAATGTAATTCTATTACTGTCTCAAGCTTGGGACTGAGAGTAGTATGTTTATACTAGTATTAGGGATTCAACCATCAAAACTGCAGTAAATTACACTATAACAAGAAGATATAAAACCAAAAATTAAGCAAAAAGTCCAATTCAAAACAGTAATTCAATTAAAGTTCTAAAACACATTCGTATACATCTAAAAGAAAGCAAAAAAGAAAACACAAAAGATTTTTATTTATAGATTTTATTTGTATATGTTTAAATATGCTTTTTCATATATATATATATACTAGTGGTGGGTGATTGTTTTGGCTTGGGGGCCATTTTGTAGAAGCAGAGGCTAGCGGCGGGCCGCACCTTTTAAAATGATTGTATTCAATTAGATAAATTTGCCTTTCAGAAAGGTTTAAATTGTACCATTAGATCAATCAATATAAATTAGATTAAATAATGACAGTTTTATCAATTTATTGTACAAATTTCAAATCATCTATAACTACAAGCTCATTTAATTTTAAAATGTTAAAGACATAAACATACACATAACACCTTTCTTCAATTTTTTGAAACCGAAAGGGAGTTGTTTGTTGAGATTCTCCTTAAAACCAGTTAGTTAATGTCTCTCAAAGAGCAACTGTATTTACTCATGTTGATTTTCAAGCAGGAAATTTTTGCTCCCAAATTTATGTAGACCCAAATACAGAGAACATTTTCCCGGCAAATTTCTTCATACATGAACATTTTTCAGGAGACAAATATTTGTAAAAGTCAACTGATGTCACAACCTTAAATATTTATTTGCATGTCAATAAATTCAACTTGAAGCTTCTCAGGTGCTGTGTCAATCTCAATTGTGATGCGATAAGAGCGTAAATTGAATCCAGGTTCAATTTTCGTAAAGTCCCAAATTTTCTTGTGACCTCCTCCTCCAAAATCTACAGTTCATCCATATTCTTAGTAGAAACACTTTCAGGTCCTTTCTGTTTTCCTAACAAAAATAAATCATAAGAATTTCCTTCACTTGTTGTCTTGCAAATAGGCCTAATTTTGATTTGAATGATTTTACGCGCGGGAAGGAAATCTTTGTAAAAGGCGAATTTTTCTGACTGACTTGGCGAACCACAAAATCTCTTAGCGGGCCACATGTGGCCCCGCTGACCACTATTTGCCTTCCCCTGATATTGTCAATTTGAATAAGATTTAAATATAACACAAAAGTATAGGTAGGCCTTCGTACTTATTCAACAAGGTTGATTATATATATATATATAAACAGACGATCAATAACCTGAGTCTAACATTGAAAAAACAACATTTTTTTTTTTTGCAAAATTTTTTTTTTATTCATCAACATAATAATCTTTTGTTAACGCACCTTTTTTAGGTGATGGCAAATGTTCCAACGGCTTTTTCCAACCTAATTTTTTTTTTTTTTTTCTTTTCTTTTTTTTTTTCGCAAGAAACTTTTGTTGCGAGTAAATATATAAACAGCTTTCTGAATCATCGACTCGAAAGCTTCATCGAAAGTAATCGCGGTACCCACTTGGAAAACCTTTCACTTTAATTTTAAAAACTTTTTTCCTCGATCCGACTGACTTGTAAATTTTGACATTTCAAGTAAAGGTTAGTAATTTGAAAGACCTGGTTACTGGTTTACTACGAGCGCCATCTCTGTTAGTCTCGGAGTTATTGATCTATATATATATATATATATATATATATATATATATAATATAAAAGTTCAGTCTGTGTGTTCGTATGTCCTTTGTGTGTATAATTCAAGTAATAATAAATAATTAACAATAAAATATTTATAATGCAGTATGATGTAATATTAGAAACAAATTTCTAGTTACTTGAAATCTTATTTCTTCCATAAAAACAAGGATAAACACAATCAAAAAATGAACTGGGAAATATTTGTAAACGAATAATTCAACTATAATTCAAATGTTTCGTAGTCTCTTCTGTGTACTTTTATTAATGAAAAGAGATGGACAACTTCTTTATTTTATTTAAGTTTAATGTGTTTGAAAATGAGTTAGCATTTCTAAAGTTAAATTTATATTTTAAATCATTTCTATTAATTCCACCTCTTTTACTAGTTTGAATCAATTTTAAAGAGAGTTAGATACAGTACCAAGCACTGAGAAACAATACAATAGATAGATAGTAAGGAAGAAATTAAAAAGTAAGAACTCTTGAAAATTAATGAATACATAAGAATTTACTTAAAAAAATATTAATATACAGGGTTTTTCACAAAATGATTCATCTGATTTCAAATTCCATATTTTCATTAATAAACAACACAGAATGATGTACGAATGAAAGGGAATATATACAGTTTTTACAAGTGTTGATATAACTCCTTTTAGTTAATGCATAATGTCAATTGATATTTAAAACCCCCACAAACACGTTATAAAAGTGTCAATGGTACTACTGTACAGCAGCAGAAATCACACTAAGTTCACGTGGAATTTGTATTTGGTAGTAGCACATATCTTTACAAACCCCCCAAAGGAAAATTCGCTTGGAGCCATAATGGATGACTTAGGTGAATAGTCGTAACATCGCTTCATTCTGGTCCAATGCGACTGATCCAACTTTCGATGTAGTTCTACGAAAGTTTGGAAACAGCTTCATGAAATAGTTTTTGTAGTATTATATGAGGGGCATTTATTGTTAATACGGAATCCTCCATTTTTTCCTTTTGTATTTTCTATCTGTTACTTCTCTAGTCTCTGTGTGGTTTATGTATGAAAATAGAATTTTGATATAGATTTATTCATTCTGAATAGTTTATATTAAAAAAAAAAAAAAAAACACAAACATTCTCTGAAAAGAAATTTAGAAAGTTGAAACTACTTTTCTTTTTTTTTTCATTTATTAATTCTTGTTTAAAAAATGTGTATTTTGTTTAGTGGTTGAATTAAAATAAATTTCAACCGAGCCATATTAATTTTCTTTGAGTATACAAAAAAATTTCATGAAAGGGCCCAAGGAATTATTTGCAAGTATAAATACTGATATTTTATAGTAATTAAAATTGTTGTGCATTTCATGTTTGTTATTATCTGATAAGTATAGAGAGGTTCAGAAATAAATTGATTTGAAGATAAATAATTAGGAAAGTTTTATGATTATAACATTTTAAATATTTATCTAAAAAACGAAATGAGTTGTATTGTAATTCTTTGTATTTTAGTTTTCTATTTTCATAATATATAGCAACGGTTAACATTGCCACTGATGGAAACGAATAATTCGCTAATCTCCAAGGTTTATTCTCTCCTGTGCCTCTTATTAACTTCATTTATAATTTCATCTAACAATCACAATTAAGTGTTTAGTGCCAATTATTTATAATGAAAATAGTAATTGAAATTCATTAGAAAACCAGAATACATTTATACAAATTTATAACTGATATAAGAGGCAACGTTCTTCAATAATGAATGAATAACACACGCTATTGTAACAAGGATACATTGTTTTCTCTAAAAATAACGAGCATTAACGTATATACATTGTTTAAAAAAACTGTTTTGATGGCTTCTGAAGCAGAATTTATGTTTTCCTTGAATTTACTATTTTGGCTAAGCGAATTTTTTTGCTTTTATATGCTTCATTTGAGAATTTTACACAGCAGATAAACACCTCGTCTGCCATCCTATGGCCAAAGTTTACTCTCAGTTTAGGTTGCCGCTGCCAGTTTCAATTCTCTGAATCTGTCGATGTCGTCTGCACGGAACATGTCATTCGAGGCTTAATGATTCAGCGCAGTTGTTCGATCGTAATTACCACGAAATATTAAATGGAAATAGCTTTTTAGATGTCTAGTCGTGTCATATTTTGCATGTTTACTACTTGGAGCAGATATTGAACTTAATTATGGAATTCATTAATAGTTTGAAGTTATTTACGTTCCAGCTCCTTTTAAGATCGAAATAGGAGTTCTATTTCTACACTAGAGGATTCTAACGTACTTTAAAAAATATAAATGGTGAAATTATTTATCCGTATACTATAGCAACAAAATTGAATAACTTCATTAAAATTTCATAAATTTTATTATAGACCGTAATTATATAGACGTAAATGAATTTTACGCATTTTGCTTAGATTTTTTTTGGAATCAATGTGTGTATAAAAGTTTTAATTAAACTTTACAATATAAATAAAGTATTTACTGTTTTTTTATTGAAAATACTCAAACGAACGAAGCACAA
>BMAW01121985.1:756168-788750 GCA_019974015.1 Nephila pilipes | reverse complement strand
TATATATATATATATATATATATATATATATATATATATATATATATTTGTGTAGCATGTTAAAGTTTCCCTTTAGAAGATATTTCATCTTATCTTTTTCAGATGAATTGTAAATATTTCTGAATTCGGCTCCAACACATAACAAAAGCAGTTATACGTGAAATTTAAACCAATTTTTTTTTTTTTCGGTGAAAAGTTAAAATGAATTTTAAGAAAAAATAAAAATCAATATGTCACCTTGAAAGTTTGAAAAGAGGTTCAAAGGAGTCGTTACCTCTACCATTCTAAAGAAAAAATTATTTTCACAAAACTGTTTCAGAGTTTTTTCAGTTTTCTTCATTCCAAATCAGCTTTATTTTGTCATTCGATTTGAATTTGAATCACATTCAATAGTTGACAAAATGTCTTTGAACAGTAAACTTTAAAAATCGTACTCGCAGACTGTTTCGATATTTTCCGATATGATTATTTTCAATTTCCCCAGATATATATTGATGTTATAAAGAAAGGAGAATGAGGAGGAAAGAAATGTAAACAAAGATGGACACTTGATTGCGTACGATTTGTTTTAGAAACTATAAGCATTTAACGAAACGCTACGGCTCGCATAGATAAATATTTACAGTATATAGATATAATAAACACTTTTGCGCAGTCATTGTATTCCTCTGCTTCGACCAAACAAAGTGATAAAAATCGATTTCTCAGAAGTCGAAGAACGTCATTTTTTTACGAATTACATTCACAAATTCACCAGCTACTTTAAATTCTATAATTCGTTCTACTCTGCGAATAAAAGTAAATATGCCAGACTATCAAAGATAATTTAAAACTGTAGACAAATTCAATTAAATTGACTATTGAATTAAATTTTAAATACTTCTATTTATTAATATTCACGTAGATGCTTTCAGATGGAAATATTTCTTAGTCTATGCAGACGAAATTAAGAAAAGTGGTTGAAATTGTGTGTGGGAAATACAAGGGTGGTTCAAAAAGTACATGTATTTGAAGACAGATGACATAAATAAGGTAAGCTGGTGTAACCGTTAGGTGCTGCCATCTTTTAAACGCAGGCGAAACAAATCTGACATTGATCCATAAGTTAGTTCTGATTTGTAATCAAATAAATCAAAATTTGATTGCTGCTGCACCGATTGTCACCGTCTGTAGATTTGGATTCCTCATTATGCACCGGAAATCAAGCTAAAATCAAACATTGGTGAATATTTTCCAAGGAAAAAAAAAAGCGAAGATGGTCTCATCGCCTGGAAAAGTTATGACGAAGAATGTTTGAAATATGAAAGGCGTCATGATCATGAATACGAGTAAGTGAAACTTGAACTAGTGAGGATACTTGCTAAAAACGAACCATTTTCGAAGCAAACGAGCCCTATCTCTTGGAATTTCTAAGGACTTATTGAACGATCCTCGTAATTTGCCCATTTGATGAACTATAGTTTCAAATTCAATTCACAAATGAATAAAATCTTTGCTCTTTACGATTTTTGTTAAAAATTAATTGTAATACGTAACCTATATAATATATTCATGTTTAAAACAGTGGAAAAACATCTATTCACACATCAATGCATTATAACAAAATGAATATGATTTTTTTTTTACTTTTCAATGCAACACATTAAAGAAAGACATTGTAAGAAGATATTTTGCAACAGTAAGCCCATGGAAACAAATAAAGCAGCCTAAATACAACATACCAAACAATGGTAAAAACTATTAAAATCGAGCAAGTTTAAATTTCGAATCATTTCGATGTACCTTTGCACATAACTAACATTCGTCATCACCCAAAGTGGTATAACTAGAGGCGTTAAAAGATTGCAATCTGGGAACTGAATTCGAAACCTAGAACCAAGCGCTTATCTTATATCTGAAACACTTTATACAAACGGATAGACATCCCATTCGGCCGGTATCAGGTATATTGTTTCACTTTCGGAAATGTGCTAACATTAACAATTTGAAAGGGGTTTGATGCTGGTTGTGTTGTCCATAGACTTCTATTCTCTGGCGTATGTAACACGAGATCAGGAAAAGTGCTGAAAATTGCTATCGATCCATCCCGGATGTGATAGCTTTCTCTTAAATACAAAGGCAGAAGTGGGAACCATCTTAGGTCACTTTTCTTAGGATTACTTAGCTAGAGTTTTTACACATAATCGTTCGATTCAAATGTTGGAGATCACGTGAGATATGCGGTCGGTATTAATTTTTTATTCGGGTAGTATTTAAAAATAACAATATTTAGAAAATTGATAATGATAAATCAACTGGATAATATCATAAATAAAACTCAACTTAATTAAAAATAAATTTAGTTTTTTCCATGAATATCATTGGATATTACTGACATTCATAAGAAAATGCTATTTTGGTATATAAGGAGAGCATCAAGTTCTCTTAGTTTTCCAAAATCAATCCCTTCTCATCGCTTTATTTCATGCCATTTTCATTTTTTTAAAAATCAAACAAATGTCCGTTGTTTGTGAATTAACATATAAATTAAGTTTCAAACACCAAATGTGTTCGTGTTTGAAAGTTTGTATTAGTATTTATATATCCCTGAATGAAAGCTTTGCGTTTATTTCTATTAAAATAAGAAATATAATGATTTCCTAAAAAAGACATGACCACTTCTACAAAATGTATAACCCTTAATTCTTAAAGATTAAAAAATTATATTTCTAAATTGTATATTGAAAACATTTATTGACTTTTCGCGTCTTATCTTTCGTTAGTCAAACTATATAATTCCATTATTTTATTCGTTATCGGAATATTGATTACATTGAGAATTCATTTATAAATGCTATACTATATAAAATGGTCACTATCTTTTTAAAAATATTTAAACAAACTAATCACTCCTATTTGATATCCTTCACCTAATTGTAAATTAAAAGAATATTAATAGTAACTGAGACCTTTTAACTTAAATCGTACCCATTCCATTGATATAACGTATTAAAAAGCATTAAAGTCGACGTCGCATAAATACCCATTCATAGTCTTGTTATTCTTTTTTAAATGACCTCAGATCTCTCAATAAATTCCTCTCTAAGATAATCAAACAACATCAAATTAAAAATGTCAACTTATTTCATTGTAGACTGTTTCTTCTGCTTCAGCGTTTGGGATTCAACAAACTCCACTACCACAACATTAACACGAAAATGGCGGTACCCAAAATGGCGGTCAGGGCGAATTCTGCCGCCATGTTTCCACAATGATGCCGAGTTGCCGCATGTTAAGTATGCAACGTAGCTAGTTTACCTAAGTATACAAGTTCCCCAACTGTTGTTGATGTCACTTCCAATCCGTATTCACATCAACGGCTGTCGGCTGCGTTACTCGAAACATGTCATTTGTTGTTTAAAATGGAAATAGGAAAACGTAACCGGAGCTCCTCTCTGCTCGCAATTGGTTGAAATCTCTCGCTTGATAGTTGCTCTCAGAGGAAACAAATTTATTCACAATGGATTCTAAGTTGCCGGGAACATCTACTGTACGCAGGCGATACTTGATATTCGTTCTAAGCGGTGGAAATTGAATCAGAATTCTCGACTTTTTCCGCGAATGTTTCGTATTGAGTGTTGGTAGAAATGGATCAAGTAGTCGGTGAAGTTCGTTTTCAAATCAAAATGGCGGACTATTTTAAGGAAATATTTTGTCAGTGCTGAACTCTCAGAATCTGAGTACATCTTTCGAATTTGAAAAATCGTTGTGACAAATATGTATGATGCAGCGGTGAGTCATATTTTATAGCGTTTTATCAGCGAATACGTTTTCGTTTATCCACATTTTATTTATATAAAATTGTCATCCCTAGGCAACGAAGAAAAAGTGAATTATTTGCCACTTTTTCAAATAAATATTTTCATTTATTTGTATAATAAAAAAAAAAAAGGTAATTTCTTAGACATTTTTAAGCCTTATTCATTTTAAAATCGTAAGAATTAAGGCGGTATCTAACTGAAATTAATTTTTGAGATGAAGTTATCATACACACACATACACAATCACAGCTGCTCATACTATGTAAATTTATATGCTCAAAGAGAATCCCACTTTAAGCATCCTACTCTTTATTTCCATGCGCATAGTGAAAGTTAATAAAAGAAGACATGAAGAGAAAATTCCTCATTAAAAAGGCTTTTAACTTGGTTTCCTTTCACAAACAAATAATCTTGATTTTTAGTTATTTAAAATTATTTTCAGAATATATATTATTTTATTTTTGTTTTGCCAAATAACTATCGATATTAATAATTCTTTTATAAGTTTGTCAAAAGTGTAAAGTGATTCTAAGAATATTTATTTTTTCATTTTGCTAAATAACTATTGATGTCAATAATTATATTCTGTAAATTTGTCAAACATGAAATAATACTTTGGAATATCATTGTTGCTTGAGCTATCCTTTTTCCGAGACAAAAAAAGTTATTGTGCTTCTGTAAACCATGAAAATTTAAATAAACAGGCATAATATTGTAAATTTTCAAGTCAGAAATAAATACATAATTCTTCAATAAATATTAATTTTTTGTTAATTAAACTGAACTATAGATTGTAGATTAAAATAATTTTTTTTATCTGTTTATATTTAACATTATTAGGTAAAACAAAATTAAATCTTCTCGTATTTTTTTTTTCTAATTTAATAATTTTTTTCACGCAGTGTCTCCTTTCCTGTAATGATTAAATTAAAGCTTGTATTATTCTTTTACATGGCCAGAGTAATACAGTTTTAATTAATAAAAAAAATAAATACTTTTAATCCCAATTGTGATTTCATAAATTTTTACTGCTAAGCTCATCTTTCAATTATTAACTGTAGACATTTTTATACTTTTTTTGACGGAAAAACTGTAAATAGGATTAAGATATTCCACACGTTGATTGTGCAAACGGAAAAAAATCTTAATCCCCTGAATAGAGCAGGCATTTGAAAAAAATATTATGCAATGGCACTGTGACACAAGAGCTCTGCAAAAACATCTTTTTATATTTTCAAAATTATTATTCATATCCATATTTCCTTTCTTACAGGATTATTTCTTGTCTCAACAGATGTCTGGAAAAATTATGCTTTAGTTAGAGAAAACACTAAAGTAGACACACAAAATTTAAACTTTTCTAGGCGTATATATATGCAAAGCCTTTAGTTTTTTTCACTTTGTTTTCTTTAACAGTTGGTTTGGCAGATGTTTTCTGATTGCCTTTCTGAACAGTTGGCGGATAACAGTTCGAACTTGGAACAACAACAAAAAAAAAAAAAAATCACGAAGTATTTCGATCGAATATTATAAATCAGGAAACAAAAAACGTTTAGGGCATTCGCAAGTTTCTTTTTTCACTATTCTTCTACTTTTTTTTACCTTTTCTTTTTTTAGCTCCCTTTTAGAACCCGATGAATTCTTTTTTTTCTCTCTCCTTCTATCTCCATTTTTGTCTTTTTTTGAGCCCACTGTCTCTTTTGTATTCTTAGCTGCAGTTACCAAAGTTAAGATTACGTTTCACACCCTCATTTTTGGGAGGATCTTCATTATTTCTGTGTTTCAGAGTCGTAAATTACTTACGTTATGAGAGAATTAAAATTCTTATTAGCGGCATAAAATAGGCTTTCGTAACGGTTGCAGAGGTAAAGTGAACTTTGTTCGGGCTACGTAAGAAAAAAAAATCTTGTTGATTTACCGAATCTAACGATGTTACATTGCTTGAAATTGTTAATTTATAGAATAACAAACTTGAAAGACATTATAAACCTCATGCAGCTGCAAATATAGACGAGGCTATTTCAAAAATTTTAATAATAGTTTAATTGAGTAGCATAAATTACCTGCTTTATGAAAGAATTAAGAGTTCGATTGATGACGTAAGCTGAATTTTGTAACGACTGAAGTATAGAATTTTGACTAATATAATATGTATTTTTATATAATAAAGTATTACATAGGCTTACTAAATATAGCGATTACGTTAATAAAAATAGCTAATTAACTGAATACAGAGCTTGAAGAGTATCATAAACTTCCCGCAGTGGCAACAACAATTCCATAATAATAATAATAATAATAATAATAATAATAATTTATTTCTGTTTCAATCATAATCATTTGTTCTAATGTTTGATATAATTCCTTTATAATTCCCATTCTTTCACTTCCAATAAAGAGGTCATTCCTATTTTCTGATATCATTCCAATTTATCTTTTAATTCATGCAATCACACGCTTGTAAAATCTGCCAAATCAACTTTTCCCATGGTCGCAGTCCTGTAGGGATAATTCCTACTAGACAGCGAGTCTACAGCCAAAGTCCCTAAAAATACCTTCATCCAATACCACATGACGTAATGAAATCCCTCCATATAAATTCGAAGCTAGGTAAAATTCGCTCTCTTTTGCTTTGGCTATCAAGATAGAAACTATGCCTCTGGTCTTCTCAAAATGTGAAGACTGTAACTCACGAAATCTAATGGTATTCATTATCTGTTGTAAAATCCCCTCCTCTCTCTCATTCGAAAGGAATTAAGAGATTTTTCGTGGAAATGGTGCTGTTACATGAATTCTAATAGAAAATTACGAAAGTAGTTGAAGAAAATGCATTTAATAAATAATACAAACTTAAAAATACATTAAGTATTCAAAGTTACAATTATTGATGCATAATGCATACGTTTGATGTTAAATTCTATTTATTTAATATGTAAAATAGATTTTGTCAAACATTTTCTTAACGTGTAACATACATGTCTTCTGTGCGTTGAAAAATGATTGAGGACCATTATCAGAGACTGCTTTCCTTTCAAGACTCGATGTCCAACTATTTATTGAGGAAACATTACGATTTATTTATTTATTCATTTAATAATACGAGTAATTATTTATGATCTTGAAAATGTTTTAAAATTATTTTATATAATGTAGGGCCAGTTCTTATGGAAAATTCTTGTAAGAAAATCTAATATTTTTTAAAAAGAGATTCACTTGGAAAGTTCAAATATATTCACAATTTTTTATTTAAAAAAAAGCATAGTTAACAAACGCGTGACTGAGAGACCAAGCCATTTATAAAGACTATTATACAATAGTTAGAGCTTAAAAAAAAATCAGCTTTCACATCAAAGGGATTTGATAAATTTACTAAAATCACATAATTAGACTTTTAATTTAGCAAAAATGCTTAACTGTGGGATAGAATTTGCGTTATTCAAAATAATATGAAAAAAAATTTGGGAAAAAGCAACCCAGTTTTAGAGGACCCCCCCCCCTTTCGAATTGCTTCCTCATCCACCGTATTCTCCAGATCTGGCCCCCAGCGACTATTTCCTGTTCTCAGATCTCAAAAGAATGCTCGCTGGGAAGAAATTTTCGTTGAATGAAAAGGTGATCGCCGAAACTGAGGCCTATTTTGAAGCAAAGGACAAATCGTACTACAAAAATGGTATCGAAAAGTTGGAGGGTCGCTTTAATCAGTGTATTACCCTTGAAGGGAATTATGTTGAATAAAAAAAACTAATTTTGCCAAAAAAAATGTGTTTTACTATGGTAAGCCGGGGACTTTTCAATTGACCTGTTATATATATATATATATATGGCGTTCCTGATATATACATACATACATATACATACATACAGATATATATATATATATATATATGGCGTTCGTGATACACACATATATATATATATATATATATATATATATATATATATATTGGTGTTCCTGATCACTTTTAAATTTTTATCGTTTGATTCAACTTTAATGACATTTAGCTTAAATATATTCAATTTAATAATTTATAGTTTCTTTTAATTTTAATATCGGAAAACTTTACTATTGTGCATTTCTCGATATTTCATATTTAATAGATTAATTTAATTATAATTATAAAAAAGGGTAGATTAGTTTGGGTGGTAAATCAGTTTGCAAAACTTTGCATAAAACTTTATTTTTTATTTTATTTTATTTCTTGTAACCTTTAAAGCTATATACTTTTCTTATGAATAGTAAATTGTCCCAAAAATATGAGTAAAAAAACAAAAATAATTGTCACGAACTTGAGCATTTATTATTCCGTGTAATTAATTCTTTTGTTAAAATTCTTAGATTTCGAATGGTCATAATGGCTCCATAAGTATGCGAATGATTAAGAACATAAATATTGGGGAAAATAGTTTATTAGGAGTATCATAATTTTAGAAAATTAGTGAAAAATGTGAATGAGGAAATGATCAAATAACAAGTTTATTTGAATTTTCAAATATAATTTAAAGTTCTTAATAAATGCGAAATTAATTATAGTTCGAAATTTTTCAATTTCTTAATACACAGCATCTAAAATTCTGTCAAGTACATTTTAAAATTTAGATTGATTGCATTACCTGCTTTTTTTAATATTATTGTGGTTGGTTTTGATCTATAGCACTGAATCGGTTTTACGATGATGATTTATTTCTTTAAATAAAGTAAGCAAACAGGTTGTGGTGGTGAGAATTATAATTCCCCCACCACAATTATTTCGTAATTATATATGTAATTTTATTTCTTTCAATTGAAATTGCTGTCAATTTTATTAATAAGTGGGACGATATATAATGGTCAAATAAATTAACTGGGCTGACACTGCTTCAATACATTTAAAATTAATATTAATTTCGGAAAACTATAAATTTAATTACAGGATCAAAAAAAGTGAGAGAAATACTAGGAAATAAGTATCTTTCGATGTAATTAATAAAAATTCCAGCAAAATTTTGGAACAAATTAATTAACTAGCGAGATGTGTAGGAATTTATACAAATATATTTTTAAAAGATAAATAAAATATGTAAAACATGGAACATGCAGCTTTGTTTGATATTACAAATGTATAGAGTAAGGAGATTTATTCACATACTATTTCCCCCTCAAACAATCATTAGAGAGTCAAAGTTTTTATCGAAGAGGATATGTGAGAGCGATAGCAATGTCCGGAGGTTCCAAGACTATCTTATCGCATGTTTTAAAACTTGGGATGGAGAATCAGATGCCAAGAGCTTGTTTTCGATCATTACATGGAGAAGAAGTGAAACTATTGCTGTTTGACGACTACGTCAAACAGCAATAGTTTCACTTCTTCCTTTCTTTAGGAAACCTTTGTAAGTCATTTTTTTCCCTCTCCTTCTGGAAACCGTGGTCATTCTCGATTTACGCTCAATGATTATGAGCAAAATGTTCAGAAATGGGTACCTCCTATCTTACAAAATTGTCGTGAGAGTTAGTAACATGGACTTTCGCAGTTTATTTCCCTTCAACTAACATCTGGAGTTTCTTTCTGATTTTGTATGTAATTTCCCAACTTCTCTCCAATCAAATGAAACGTGATGGAAATTAAGTAAACATCGGAAGTGAAGTGAATAGATAAAAGTAAATCGCATAAAAGCGACAGAGAATTGACTTGAGAATTAAGATTACGGTAATTAGAAGAATGTGAGTGTGTTATGCGTGGAAGTATTTTGGAGCGTATAGCTAATTTGGTGAGATTTAGACTCAACATTATCGGAGCAATTGCAGGAGATACTTACAACTTACCAAGAGCATTCTTTGATAGATTTTTGAGCTTATTAACGCTCGTGGAGAAGGAAGGCATAATTGTAGAGAAAATCCCTTTATTTGCAGATTAAATAAAGATATTTTGGATATAACTGATTATTTTAATTAATTGGTCTATGCTTGAACTTAAGTTGAAATTTTGATCTTATGATTAAACTTAAGATGACAGACGAGACGGGTAATATAATATCGACACAATTTTATTTCATCTTGACATTCTCACGCAGCAGGTTTAATTAATATATGAATAACGCGTATGTTCTTCAGAAAAAGAAAGAAAAAAAAGGTATTTCAAAGAAACAACTTAATCATAAACGCATAAATCAATTCCAGAGAATCCTCGGGTCAATTTCCGCAGCATATTAATACAAATATAAGAATTAATAGAATAAATATTAAACTGCATTTGACCTATAAATAGTAAAACAATGGACTAAAGTAATTAATCTAGAATTTCCAATAATAAGAGCATAACTGCTGCATACCAAGAATAAATACATTCCGAGAGCATCAGCAAGAAATATTTGCCGAGAAGTCAAGTCCTTATATACTAAATATAGCACCAAATATGATCACATGGTATTGCTAAGATTGATAAACCAAAATAAATTACTACTGCATTTATACCCTTAGCAGATTGAAAATCATAGTTACATGTTAACCGACTTAATGCCAGCGTTGTTATAAAAATTGATTTTGGTGTGTAATACTTTTTTTTTATTATTTAAATTATTTTTATCTATACTGCATAAGACTTTTTTTTTATAACTAATAATAAAATATTTGATAAATAAACATTTTTTTTCTCCTTCAAAAAGGAACCAAATATAGCCGTAAACTTTAATGCAAATAATATCTGGTAAATTGAAATTTTCAGTTATAAACATTAGATGAATTCACTTTCGAAACACAAAATCTAACTTTCAATATATGATTATAATGGAATATCATATTTTGAGAGGACAGTAGTACTTCTTCTAAAAGGATACCTCCAATAAGGGTCACCTTTATTTAAAGAAAAATTCTGTTGGTCCTCCACCCTTTGAATAGTACGAGGTGTGGCTATTAAATAATGGGACTGACGCTGTTGCAGAAAAAGTACGCATGCGCTAAACGCCAGCGACCGACATCTGTTTAGCGTGAAGTCTTCTCTTTCGAATGCAATGCATCTCGCTTCTATAAGAAAACCCGTATAGCCACTGCCTTCGTTCGCATTAGAATTATTTTTTTTTGTTTCCCCAGAAAATTAATGTGAGCAACGAATTATTGTGAAATTTCACGTGAAACTTGGAGAAACCGCTCTGAAACTTAATAATTTATTGAAAGAAGTGTATGGCAATGAATGTTTATCGCGTGCACTTTGCTTCTTAGTAATTTAAGCGTTTTCAAGATGGCCGAGAAGACATTGAACGACTCACACTCGGGTGCCCTTCCACGTTAAAAATGGATGACAACACCGAAAAAAAATCGGTAATCTGGTTCGATCTGACCACCGGTTAAAAATTCCTACCGAGACTGTAGGAATTGACCAAGAATACGTCGAAATTTTACGCTGAGATAATGAGTCGGTTCATTCCACATTGTCTATGAAGAAGTTTCTGGCCAAATACAGCATTCTAGTGTTAGACCATCCATAGATTTATTCGCCAAATCTAGGGCCACGCAACTTCTGTCTGTTTCCTAAGGTGCTATCTGTATTTAAAGGATCAAAATTTGAGTACATTGAAGCTGTAAAAGTGAAACTGCAGATGACTTTCAGGACTGTTTCGAGCAATGGAAGATTCGCATAGAGCGTTGTAGGGACAGAGGAGGGGTGTCTATTGAAGGTGATAATAAAAGAATATATATGGCATAAATATATATGCTGTTTTACAGTCTCAGTCTCGTTATTTAATAGCCGCACTTGTTATATGTATATACCTTCTATTAAGAGACACCTTTATTAAAGATACAAAATATTTGGTTCGGTGGGTGTCCCTTAACGGAAAGTACTACTCTATATTAAATCTAAGTAACTAACCAAACCGAACCCTCAGGAAAGGTTTGTGATCCACTGGAAGAGATGATAGGAATTAGATTTGCTATGCTAGTGTCTTTTTTTTCCTTTTCGGAGATGCTCGTATACCTGTAAGACTATGTACGTCACAGTTCCAGAATTATCGGTATGGAATTTCTCAAATTAAGATTTTGGGAAATGACATTTACGATATGAAAACAAAAAAAATTAGATTTGTTATGACACAATGTCCACAATTTGGAAATTTTCAGTTGATTCCAAATAAGCATAGAGAAATTTACTGTCTGATGGCTTTTCGATGAGACTCTTTGCATGAAATTTGTTGAAATAATTCTTAATTTTTAACATTACATATTTGATCCAATGTCATCATAGTATTGCCATCTAACATACGAAGCAATATTATTAAATTTTAATTATTGGTAAGAAATAACCGAGACTTTGGGATAAAATTTAATCCGTATATTAATTGATCCTTATGTACATAATGTAGTAAATTAAAGTTATTAATATTGATTTGTTCGGTTTCACGAAACCGTAAATTGAAGTAACCCGCAGTGTGGAGAAGATAGAGTTCAATCAGTTGAATTCTACAATGACGGTCTTCGAAAGGTCAAAATACGCTGAGAGAAACGTATAACTCTAGATGTTCACTGAATAGATAAGTATTAAGAATAATAAATAAAAATTAAGCTTCTATCTCGGTTATTTTTAATAACAATTAAAACTTTACGATTCCACAGAATATTTAAAATTTTACGATACTGCAAATTACTTCAATTAACGCGTTTCTGAAACCAAACAAATCAACAATAATAGTAGTAATTGACACCATTACCTACGTAAGAATCAATTAGTGTACAGAAATAAATTTTATCTAGGTATTTCGGTCATTTCTTAGTAATGATTAAAACTTTAGGATACCCTCGTTTGCAAGAAATACTTTTTCTCCAGTAAGTTGAAATTCAAACTTCAGACTGAAAGCTTCGAATTTGATTTTTTTCATTTATATATATTTTATTCTACCGTTCTTTGTTGATAACATTGTTTGCTACCTTGTTGAACTGAGAATTAAATAAGTGCAATTTTATGAGATTACAAACTACCTTATATGACCTTTCAACTCAAAAATATTTCCTTGAAACACGCACACAGAGATGTAAATTAAAAAGAAACATTTTTATACTTTTTCCCAGATTATTAAAAAAAAAAAATCTGAAATAAGTTTTCTGAAGTATATTTTGGTGATGTTTTCACATGAAACTTTTCGGTATGTTTCATACTTGGTTTACCTTGGTGTCAAAAGAAGGAGGTAAAATCACTTCGCCAACCACATTGGAAGGTTTGACACATATCGCAATGGTTCACTGAAACAGAAAACTAGAAAAGTAGTTCCTTGAAGAGCAAAACATGTAAACCCCCCTTTTCTGCATACTTTCAAGGAGTAAATGGAGAGTTGTGCAAGTCTGCACCGTTGAAAACTTGCTCACGATCGTATGTTAATAGAAAGGACCTCAACCGCAACGCATTTGAATGGGTGACTTCAAAACAAAATCGTTCCATCTACTTCGAAGAGAGAGAGAGAAAAAACTTCAAATTTTATCTTCCTTTTTCTGGTTTTCCAGAAAAATCTCTTCCCGAAAAGTTCTAATAACAAGAAATGGAACTTTCTCTCGAGACAAGCAAAGTACATTCGAAGTGCATGTATTGGGAACTTTAAAAAAAGAAGAGCATAAAGAAAAAAAATGGCAACAACTCTCTAAAAAGTATTTTTTTTTTGTAAGCAAAAGCAGAACTGTTGTCGTCTGGGCCGTGATCAAAACATGAAAATTGTTATTTATGATGGTAACTTTTACCGCTGATTCAAGAAGAGCTATAAAGCCCTTCTGCCTTTTTCCAAAGAAGCATATAAGTACGCGCGGGAGAAATATCTTCTCCAATATAAGGATCATAAGCACGAAAGAGGTGAAAAAATGGATAAATCTTTCGCCAGTCCTTCCATAAAATGATCTTTTGAAAGAGTAGCGTTGGTTTCACTTGAATTTCTCGCTCTCTGTCTGTAATGTTCTTTTCGATTTCTGTTCATTCATCAGGAAAGTAGAAAAGCATGCTTCGTTTTTCGTAACCGAAGACGAATCAACTATTTTTAGGAAAATACGAGAAGTTTTGTAAAAGATATTGTCGATTGGAAAGATCTGTGGTTATGACATTTTTCGACGATTCCCTATCTGGATGTAAATAAATTAGTATAGGATCAAGTATCTGTTTGAGCCAGTATCTTTATAAATTGTGTGAAACCTTTTCCGTTATTTATAAATAAAAAAAACTTCATAATCCACAATTTTATGACATTGAATGCTCTACTTATTGAAGCTGTTGTTGGAATGACTTACAATATTCGAGGCTGGTTCAAAAAGTACCCGTTTTTTGGAATGGGAGACAGAAATGGGGTAATTTACCACAATTTTGTCATTTGATCCTTTCTCTTTTTTCTCAGAAGTCCACGAATACGACATCCTTAATTTACTCATCTGATTTAAATTTCTGAATAAATTTTTTTCTAAATATCTTAATTCTTATTTTACAATTATCGTAGTCTATTAAAACCTCAATGACCATCTAAATAATAGTTTATCTCTTACTCTTTTAAAAAATTTAAACTCTCCAAGTATTTCTATTAAAATTTTTTATCTCTATTTCTCCTTTAAACTTTTAAAGTAATTTTCCTATATTAATAATTTTAAATCACTCCTGGGCAAACACAGAACCAAAATTACCAATTTGTTCCAGCTAGACAGGAGATAAAAGTCAGAAAGAGTTAAGAACCCCCGATAAAACATTTTATCGCATCGGCAACAACACACTTGCCTTAGTAACGCCACAAATTACCAAAAATGGTACTTTTTGTACGTCTTTCGTACAGCTTCAACGCGATTTCTGCTTTCAATAAATAAATAAATAAAAATATATTATGGTAAATTCAAATACAAACCTCAGTTCGTGATTATATGTTGAAAAACTCAGTCTTTAACATAATATATAGTATAATGATATTGCGAATAATAGTGTCGCTTTTGTTAGTGATGAAATTTTTTATTATATATATATATATATATATAGTTTAATTAATATGATTTTTAGATTTTTAATTGATTGTACATTTTTTTTTAATTATTTATTTGGGTTTACTTTTGTTGTTTTGCATACTAATTGAGTTTGTTTAATGTTTGAACTATGTTTACTTTCTTCTTTTTTTCAAAGGTTGATTTTCTGAATTTGCTGGTTTTCGGTTCGTTACCATGTTTTATTATTATATAATTTATTGAAGTGTGATGGTTTGATTAGAAATAGCGTTGTAAACGCACATTACTCCATTCCAAAGTATGGAACAGTATTAATTACATTGTTTCTATTCTAAATTTTGTTACTTTATCGGCTTTCTCTTATCAGTTTTTTTGTTACTTAATAGATTTTTGTTTTTAAGCAAAAGTTTTAGATTGTTCAATTAATTATAATGATTTTTATATGAGATATATTAATTTTACTTTCTTTTTCATGATTTCTTTATAATTATGTAGCTTCTTAGATATTAATGCAATGAATATATGATTGATATGATTAATTTGTTATATGATGTGGTATTTTGTGAATTATATAATATTGGTGTTTATATATATGTGTGTGTGTTAAATTTTTATTCTGTGATTTTTCTAAGTTATTTGCTGTATGTCACAAATACATTGAAAATTTAGTGTATAAATATCGAATTAAATATTTTAAAAAATAAATTGGGTGTGAGAGACTTTTATTTTGCAAAATACGAGGAACTATTTTTTAAATTTTCGTAATTTTTATTTTATAATTTTCCTTTTCTATCATAATACGAAAACTAACATGTATATCTCACATATATGTTACGGATACCACCAAAAGTTGGGAAAAGTTCATATCGTCCATAAGTTTAATAAATTTATCCTTTTATAAATTATCTTGCTTCAATCTATTTTAACATTTTTCGTTCTCAAACTGTGGTTTGTTTTCTTACTGCCTGTCATGTCCATCGCCAAAAGTGAACCGAAAGCACGCCAACTGAGTGATAATCCCACCAAGAAGCAGTTGTAGAAATAGGCATTTTTAAAAGTCTATTTTCTTTTTCTCTCTTCTTCTTTTAATGTGTTTAGCTTCTAGTTAACGTAAAACTAAGATTCGGAAGGGATCTCTCGACGATCGCAAATATATTCGAGTATTGTTTAAGTGATAATAATGTAACATATCTACTTAAAAAATTAATTCTTACCTCAAAATGATAATATAAAGTTTTCAATAAAAAGTCATCCTATTTATTTTATGAATTCATTGCGAATCAATTACAATGCTGGTATAGTGTTGCTCCATGATGGTATTAATTACTAAATATGAAGATGACGAACCCCGCAATACCTTCATTATAAGGTATTACAGCAGAAAGATAGAAATCTTGCTATAGGCAGATAACATATCATTCGATTTAAATTGCAATAAGTTTAAGAAATAATCAAAACCATGTAATCTCAGTATTTAATAAGTACGAAACATAGACTTATGTTGACATACTTATTTCTCAGATAAATATGGCAGCCGCAGCAAGTGAATAGTCGAAGTTGTGAGCTCATGGTCAATGTGACCCTGTGTAGTGACCGGGAATAACAGAATAGTCCCACTGTAACTCATGCACGTCGTAAGAGGCGACTAAAATGGGTACCCAGCGTCTGGGATTATAGCCGGGCACCCTGCCCCTGGGGAATTTATCAGAGGACCTCAGGGACTTGCGTTTTTTATGTAAGTACGGGCATCATGACCCGAGGTACACAGTGATCTTTTTCTTTCCTATGGGGTTTACTGTCTTTGGTAAACACGGGTGACGCATCCCCGGGTTACCCTAGCGATCCTTCTCTATTTTCGACCCTCCTTCTTGTCAACCAATTTGTGCTTTTTCTTATTCAATTTCTTCACGTCTAGACCACAGTTAAATCTTGTTTGGCACAGCGTAGCCATATCTGGCTCTTGTGCCAATAGACTTTACTTTCTCACTTGACCTTGCTTGTCGACCAAACGTTTTTCATTGTTTTAACGGCTAGATCACAGATTTACATTGTTTGGCGCAGTATGGCCACATCTGGCTCTTGCGTCAATAAGACTTCATTATTATCATCATCATTAGGGTCAATGTTTATTCTCCCGAGTCGTGAGTTCGTGTCCTAATGACACTAAAGACCCGTCGTGGGGCGGAGCCAATGCGCGTTAAGTCCATCGAAGCTCAATGTCCTCACGTTAGGACGGTTTGAAAATTCGGAAAGTGTGTATTAATTCAGGTGTCGTTCTCGTCTTATGATTCAAAATTAGGAGGTATGTCACCATTACGTGTTGCTTCTAAGTGTGACCCCCTCACCATGTCCTGTGAAAGCTTTGAGTGTTCACTGGCGAACAAGAATGGGATACAAAGGGACATATGCAGCTTCTAAAATTTTTTCTGGAAATTGAAATATTTCAGCATAATTCTTTCATTATACTACTGTACAGATGTTTGAAATTTTAAAATAAGAATTTGTTTCTTCTCACGCTTAAAGTTTTTTCATCACGAAGGGAAAGAAGGATTTCGGGAGAAAAGAATAGAAAAGTCTTTACTGTCTCTAAGTCTTTAAAGTCTTTACTGCCTCTAGATCACTGTTTGTAGACGATTAGAGGAGGGGGATACATTCCTATAGAAAATGCACCCTCCAAAAAATTCAAATTTTATTTTTATAATATGTTAATTATTTGTCCGAAAATTTCATTTTTGTAATTTGTATGACTTGATAAAATTATATCAATACTTGAGCAATATTGATATAATTTTATCAAGAATACGAAAAATAAATCTGATATAACGTATTATTTACTGTTTATCAAATGGTAATTCGAAACTACAAAATTGCCTCTTTCACAGTAATGACGATAATTACCTCCCACCAAGACTAATTTCTCGGTACGCCAATGTGAGGATCAATTCGATTCAACTTGGAGCAATCCTCCTATTTCTAAATGAAAATCTTTTTGATGAAATCGGGTCTTCATCACATAACCTTTAAAGTGTAAAACATCGATTTTCTTATTATCAGACTTCTAAAAAATTAAGGAAATAATGAAACCTCAATACAAAATAATAGTAATAATAATTAAGAAAAATATAAAAGAAGCAAAGAAAAGAGTAAAATTATGAACTCTATCTTCTCTTCTATGTTCAAATAAATTCTCTCATGTTTCTCATTCACAAATTAATTGATAAAAGAAACATACATTTATGTTTGAAAAATAAATTAGAAATTAAATGCTTTATTTACCATTAACTATGGTCTCTTCTCCTCTTAATCTTCGACTTTTAATACATCTTCTGCATCGTGTTTGTTCTATCTGATGTTCATTAACTTATATTTATTCTAAAATGGTTCCTTTGCATCTCCGGTAACATCCAATTTTCTGTATTATTACGTTCGATGAGGTATAGGATTTCCGAATATGTCTCCATAATGAAAGTAAAAAGAAACCTTAGAAACTCCCCACTTAGAGCTAAGTGAAGCTTACAGTCTAACATTATATTAAGAGATAATAATGTAATGCAAGAGTCGATAGTTTCCCATAATAATGAATTAGTATTCGTGATTTTTGAGATCGAGTTTCATGAGTAAATGGATTAACTGTGCTGAGGAATATTCGCTCATTTTGAAAGTAATCTCATATTTTTATACCAGGAATTGTAATTAAAGTGCATCCAATATAAAAAGTAATGATATAATATGATGTATTACAAGCGTACACCAAGTGGAGTTTTATATTCTATAATTTGAATAATTTAATTCCTCCCTGAAAAGAGTTAACCCTGCATCATCGCAATTTTTTAAAAAAGATTTTTGTCGCCCCTGCAAGCAGGGAGTGGCTTTTTAGGGTTGAATTCTTTTCATCATATTGGAAAAAAGAAAATTAATGTTATTTTTATTTCAAGTTTATAAACAATGCTAAATAACTTTAACAATCTTTAAAATTTACAAATTAAATTTTTTATTTGGTTTTTACATCATCTTTAATGCAGAAGTGTTTAGTTTTTATTAACGTCGCACTAGAAGTAACACGAGGGCTATTGGCGATGGACTTCGTAATTTTGAACCACGCTCAAGTGACGAGGGCGACACCAAAGCTGGCACTCCCCTCTCATAACATCCACACCACGCCAACGGGAGGACTTTGGGCCCCGAACAGATTTAACGTGCATCAGCCCCGGCTACACGGTGGGTCTTTGGAGGCCAAGGATCGAACCCGCGACTGAACGAAAACTGCCGGGTGCTAGTCCACGACCTTGATCACTAAGCTACCGCGGCCCTTTTAATACAGAAGTGACCCGGCTTTTCCAAAATCTGAATAACTATCTATGTCAGTTCGAAAGAGTTACACCCCTCTGTGATGAAAGAATAATCCCTCTGTGGCTCATGCATGTCGTAAGAGGCGACTTAAATAGGCTTAGCTAGGAAATCTGCACCTGAAAATTATATCAGGGGACCTCAGGGGCTTGCCTCCTTTAGGTATGTACGGGCATCATGACCCCGAGCCACTCTACAGTGATCTTTTTTCTTTCCCATGGGTTTACTGTTTTTGGTAAACGCAGTTAACGCTCTCCAGGATCCCCAAGAGATCTTTCTCTATTTTCAACCCTCCTTCTTGTGAAACTTTTTTTTTTTTTTTTTTTTTTTTTTTCCCTTTTTTCAAACGTCGAGACCACAGTTACATCTTGTTTGATTCTGCATAGCCACATCTGGTTACGCCATTTAACTTCACTTTAATTCGCTCATTTACTCAAAAATGCTACAGATATTATTACGCAATAATTAAAGAGCATTTTCTTGTTCTCCATTTTATTGTTTAGAGGAACTACACGAAAGCAATTATTACTTTGTTGAAATTTCTGACGATGTATCGGAGTAAAATTTCTTTTCTGTGTTCCTATTTTTTTTTAACGGATGATATTTTCCAATTAGAATAGTACATTATCAATATAATAAGCACACTTTCATTCGCAAGACACAAATTTAAATTGCGATGTTGGGCTGTTCACGATTTTCTCTTCATTAACCTTAGGGACTTTAATTGAGATTGATTGATTGAAATAACAATTTCATTCAAACCAAAATGAAGAATGTCGGACTTCAATTATTAGTTAAGGGGAAAAAATTGAATTATATTTAACTCTCAATATAAGATTTGAAAAAGAGTCTCTAAAACAAAACAAAACAAAACAAAAAAATAAGAAATTTTAGTAAAATGTTTTTAAATGGACTAAAATTGCCAAAAGTGTTAGTTAAAATATGAGTATTTTAGAACTGAGGATTATAATCGTTTATTCGCAGTTCAGAGAAAACAATGTCTAAAATGCTTCAATCATAAATGGTCAAAAATCTAAACTCTGTATTTTTGTTTTAATTTTATCAATCAAAAGGGGGAAACATGACAGGGGAAGTCAAACTTTATTATATTGTAATGACTTCCTAAACTGTAACATTTCCTCTTAACCTGGATAGCAAAGCAATTAAAAAATTTGTTACTACGTGGGGCAGTACCCATGTTAGGAATGGGGTAAATCTCTGCATTATAGTTCATTGATCGTTTTTCTTTCTTTTTCTAAGAAATTTGCAAGGATTCTCTTCAACAACGACGCCAGAAGTTTAAATGCCTAACCAACGATGTAATAACCAACCCGAGAGAGACGTCTCATTTAGTCAAGTTGGTAAAGGTGCAACAAAAAGCGACTGGCTATCTTTCCTTCGGACCCAATCGACCAAGGTTCGATACGCCGCCGGCACTTCAAGATCAACTCTCTCCTCCTCCAAGGCGTCGAAAACCACCGACGCCATAAGTGCATGAGTATGATGCCCTGCGCATGCGAAGAAATCTTCGCAATACGTTTTCAGCCCGATGGGACATCTTCACCTTCTTCGGAGCAGATTCATCAAAATCAACTAATTGTTTAGATTGTTGTTTGTTTTCCTGTTAAAAATGATGAATCCAGGTTTCATCGAGGGTGACAACTCGACGCTACAGCAATCAAATTTTGATTAGGCCGCAAATGTCTGCCAACCAAAATTAACCAATGAATCAGTATCACATTTGTTTTAAGCCCTTTAATAGTAATACCAAGTTGTCTTTGAAACGCCATCTGTCGTCAAAAACAGATAGTTTTGAAACCACCCTCATGTAATGAAACTTTTATTTCGAAAGATTTTGAGCTGAAACAACGTGACAAAATTTTTATCATTATTTAATGTTACTTATTTTTAGATGCGTTGTAATATAAGTACTAATCAGTATTTTGTTTTCAATAAGTAAATTATTCTTCGCATCGGAATTGCAAACTTTAAGAGAACTTTATGATTTCAATATATAAGTAACAAAAAAATAAGGGGTCAAAAAAGGGAGAAGCGTTTATGGCCTCTGGGAATAGCTCTTATTCGTACAGCCACCTGTAGCTACTAAATTTCGTATTAAGGTGTAGAATGATTGGGGTGTGTATGTTTTGGGGTGGTCTTTCCAATGAAGCCGGTGTCTTTAAACCCTCTGTCCCTCCTAAATCTCGAAGAAGATGATGAGGGGGAAAGGGAAGTATAAGATTGTGTCTTTTTTTTCCTTTGCGGCTCAATAACAACCGAAAAAAAAATATTTTGGATTTGGAGGGGAGATGGGAGTCTGAAATTAATTTCATTTCAATTTTTTTTTCCTGTTCACAATGATTTACGCAACCATAGGTTTTTTTTTTTTTTTTTTTTGCATTTTGAATGGACTAGAATAATTAGCAAAAATAAAATCGGTTTTCCAAAAGCTGTGTAGTAATCGTAGAAAAACATGAAACCTTTATAATGAGCAGATTCTGCCCTGCTTTTTCCTAAATAATTGGCTGTTTGATAAAAAATGGGATTTGATTCCAATTATTTTTACATTCGAATATCTAAATAACGAGTAATATTTAATTGATATTTAGTTTTTCATTGTACCGTGGCATTTCCCGTTGCAAATATTTTAAAGTATATTAAAAGAAATGTATGAAAATAGATTGATTATCATTCGCTCGAGGGACTCGATTTTACATTGCTCCTAAATATGCAATACTTTTAAAAAATGACATTGATTTTAAAAAGAATAGGTCCCCCCCCCCGGTTAATTGTAAGAATTCATATTAATTCTGTTAAATTTTTTCTACTGGTATTCAGTGAAGCAATAAAAACATTTTTACTAAGATTGGATAAAAATGCAGGATTACTTGGGAAAAATATCAATTTGAGTTGGTAAAATGTCGAGTCATATTCAAAGTAATTATTAATATTGTTAAATATAATTATATTGATTAATACAATTAGCAATTGCACACTGGTTCATTGATTGTATCTTTGTGGTAAAGTAACTGAAAACTTAAATTGTTGCACTGTCTGTGAGTTTCACTGTATGTATCCTTAATAATATGATATTCTAATTAGTACAGTATCGATGAAAAATTTCATGATAAGGTCTTAATGGTTTGTTTGCTCATTAGACCTTTCTTGTTTACTATTTACGACTGATTTAAAGATCCACTAAAATACAGCCAATTTGAATCTATATTTGAATCATGTTTATATAAAGATGTCGATATTAAAGATGGCAATCCATTTCACAATCACGCGGAGCCTACGTGATGATTTAGAGTACCGAACAATTTAACGTGCATCCGCTACAGTTCTTAAAAGACGATATACAGAGTGTTTCGAAACTCACGGACAAAAATTTAAGATGTGATAAAAAAAAAACATAGAAACAAGCAATTTTCAACCCACAATGCAAAGTCGGAGAGCAAGTGGTGAACCGCTAGACGGCGCTGTAATGGAAAGCATAAAGCGCGAGTTTTCCTACACATCGTCATTTCTGCCGTAGATTTCAGGAGGCATGGCAACGTATAGTTACCTGGAAAAGGCCATGGTGAGAAACAAATAAAAACGTTTCGCCATTCCGTGGCCGCGGTAACATAGTGGTCATAGTCGCGAATTCGTGCACGGTGGTTTTCGTCGAGTCGTACATCCGCGTCTTGATGTCATTAAAGACTCGCTATCTAGTCGGGGCTGGTGCACGTTAAATCTGTCGAAGCCCAAAGTCCTCCCGTAGGCGTGGTGTAGAAGTAAGAAGAGTGAGGAACCAGCCCGGGTGTTACTCTCGTCACTTAACCGAGGCTCAAAATTATAAGGTTCGTCGCCAATACCCTTCATGTTGCTTCTAGTGCGACGCTAATAAAACCAAACTAAGCAATAGAATAAAAATGGATAAATTGAATTAGTAAATGTATGCGTTTCAAAAGGATATGATGTGATTGATTATCAACGTCGCATTGAAAAGCAACGCGAGGGCAAAAGGGGTCGGACCTCATAATGTTAACCCTCTGTCAAGTGAAGAGGACGACACCTGAGCTGAAACGTCCCTCTCCACACAGCCACACCACACTGATGGGAGGACTTGGGACATCGAAAAATTTCATATGAACGACCACATGTAACGTGCATCGATCCCGCTACATGGCGGGTCCTTAGAGGCTTAGGGCTCGAGCCTACGACTCGAGAAAAACAACTCCGGCTGCGAGCCCGGGACCATGACCACTAAGCTACCACGTTTCAAAGTTTTAAAAGGAAGCATGATTTATAAATTATTATTATTTTTTTTTATGAAACTGCCATATGCTTAAAGACTCCATCTTGGAAGGTATCATTATTTTGGTATTAAATTGTCATTAGACTTATTTTAACTTCTAGTTAAAGATTTACATGTTCAATTAGAATTTTCTTCTAAATTCTTATTTATGCATGGTAATATTGTCTATATATCTTTAAAGGAAATTCTTATCAGCTTCAATAATTGTTTTCTTTTAAAATGTACAGTGTCAATATTTTTAGGAGAAATAAATTGAAAAATACGTTTTAAAAGAAATGTAGTGAGTTAAATAAAATTTTTAATTAGGTCTAAGAAGGATAAAAACGCTGTCTTTAATATCATTTAGCTTTTTTTTTTCCTACTTAATAACTGTCCTTGTGCCAGTAAATTTAATTTATCTTGTAATTTGAAAAATTAAAAATACTGGATTTTCTCAAGTTACTTTTGAGCCGAGAGCATACAATGAACAAGAAAATTTTCTAATTATGGAAAAACTATTATTTCTACATTCCTTTCACTATTTAATTTTTTTTTTTATATCAAATTGAACTGACGAATTCTTTTAAACAAGATTACAGCAACAAGGAGTTCGAGAAAAATATGATTTTAAAATTGAATTCCTATTGTTCTGATGCTGATTATTTCATTTCGTTCCTCCCCCCCCCCATTTATCGCCATATGGCCTTCAACAAGATTTGAAATAAAATATTTTGAGCTTATTTGAATGAGATCAATTTTTTCTGCTATTCTGAAAGAAATCTTATTCAGAATTTTTTGCTTTGGAGCAAGTTTTCTAATATCACATGTACCGAATACCGTCTAATACCATTCCCAAGTGTTTTTATTTTGTTCCTTTGAACTCATTTCTACACAAAAAGAAAATTGATGGATACATTCGTACTTGGTTATATTAAAAAAAAAGAAATTAAAAAAATTAAGTCAAGTAAATCTTTAATGTAAATTTATTCTATCTTAGAGTAATCCGATTCAGAACTTTAATACGAATGAGGAGCAATTACGAACTCTCCTCCTAAGCAAGGAATATAATTAAAGTTATACTTATCTTAATCTCAGCTGAACTGGGTCCGACTCAGGAATACAAAGTAGAGCTATTAAATAATGAGACTGAGACTGTAAAACATTTTATTTCGATGCCATATATATTTACTTATTATCATCTTCAGTAGATACCCCTCCTCTATCCCTATAAAGCTCCCTGCGATTTAGTTTAGTTTTTATTAACTTCGCACTAGAAGCAACACGAGGGCTATTGGCGATGGACCTCGTAATTTTGAACCACGGTCAAGTGACGAGGACGACACCTGAGCTGGCACCCCCTTCTCCTAACATCCACACTACGCCAACGGGAGGACTTTGGTCCCCGAACAAATTTAACGTGCATCAGCCCCGGCTACACGGCGGGTTTTTGGCGGCCAAGGATCGAACCCGCAACTGAACGAAAACCGTCGGCCGCTAGTCCACGACTTTGACCACTAGGCTACCGCGGCCCATAAAGCTCCCTGCGAATCTTCCATTCTTCGAAACAGTGCTGGAAGACTTCTTCCATCAGCTCCTTCAGGAGGTGTGTCGCTTTCTCTTTTCGCAGCTTCAACGGATTCTATTGATACAGATTTCACCTTAGAAAACAGATAGGTTCAGATCGAACTAGATTACCAATTTTTTTGATATTGTCCTCCGTTTTTGATGTGGGAGGCGAACTTTGCGTGAATCATCTTCAACGTCTTCTCAACCCTTTTGAAAACGCTTAAACCACTCAAAAACACGTGCACGCGATAAACATTCTTTGCTATACACTTCTTTCAGTAAATTACGTGTTTTAGTTGTGGTTTTTCTAAGTTTCATGCGAAATTTCGCAACAATTCCTTGCTCACTTATTGTATTTTCAGGCGAAACAAAAAATAACTCTAATGCGTACGAAGGCTACGACTATGCGGAGTTGTTAAGCGAGAGGCATTGCGTTTGAAAGAGAAGGCCTCACGCTATACACAGTTGTCAGTCGCTGGCATTTGGTGCATGCTTACTTCTTCTGTAGCAGCGTCAGTTTCGTTGCTGAATAGCCACACTTCGTGCACTTAGAATATCATTTTCTTGCACAAATATCGTGTGCATGACGTATTCGCTATATAATGAGAACTCTATCGTGTTTTCCACTTCAAGTAACACTTTGGGGACAGCACCTCCAAGAACGAACGGCACCTGTTCACTCTTTTCTAATGAATTTTTATATTCTACATTCATTTCTTCCAAATGGCACGTTTACCCCGGATAAGCAATTTCCTACTTTTAAAACCTTTTGTCGTTTTGGCACCAATTCGAATCCCATCGTCTGCGCCATTAAAAGAAAATGATTTCTTTCGACATTCGGAATGCTCTGGAAACAAAGATGACTCCTGAAATGGGATATAACACAATTTATTTTAAAACATTCATTGGTTAAATAAAACAGGTTAAAATAATTAAAAGAGGATGTGGAAGCCAAATACGCATCAAAATTAAAATCAGTTCCAATCTATGGAAGCCGACCGCGATATTCCAGTTATATCTTGAAGGAACTGCGCTTTCACTGTGTCAGATATTCTATCGTCAGATCATCTTTTACAGGTTCTTTTTCTTCAGCTCGTCTCTTTATCAGTCATGGTTACGGAGTCTCAGTAGTGGCTTTACTTATTGGTCACCTCATCGGTATAATTGTAAACGATATTTAGCTATTTAATCTTATTCCTACTTAGTTCATATTTAAATAAAAGTTTGTTTAAATTTTTTTTACTTATTCTTATTTAACTCTTTTTAGTGTGAAAATTTGAGATGAAAAGCAATTACATTGGGCGTTATCAAGTACAAGTCCCGGGTCCCTAGGCTTCCCCTGATTTGTTTCTGCTTGAGCATACCATAGTATAGTATTGTCATCGAAGTTATCTAAGTATGTTTGCAAATTTCAGTTCGATCGGATGATCGGAAGTGAGATAAAATTCTAGTACACATTTTGAAATCTCTCTGGGCAAACATAAATTCATGAGAACTTAGCAAGTCAAATAAAAATTTGGAAAAACAAATAGCTCTGATAAAAGCATATTAATAACTAACGACATCATTATTTTAATTATCTGAGTACCTTAGGCGGACTAATTTGATTCAATTCCTACAACCATCTCTTGTTCTTGAAATCACCTATATAGTCGATCTTTGAGATTTCTCAATTTTTCAAATAGTATTTGTAACTGTAACAGCAGATTCTCTTTACTGGAGTTCAGAGGCTTAGAATACATGTACTAAACTATATCAAAAATGAAAAGATATTCCACTGAAACTCTATTCTACTTTTATTTTTTCCATCGGAAAAAAAAATTTACATTGTAGAATGGATGGTTAATTAAGATGTTACACTAGAAGCTACTATAGGGCTATTTGCAATTGATCTCATAACTCTGAACCATATGATGTAGATGAAATCTGAGCTTTGGTATTTCCATCTCAAAACTTCCACTCTACCCCTTAGGAGGAAGGAGATAAAATTCCTTTATTATATAGAGTATAATAGTTTTGTGGTATATTGGAATAAAATTATGGCTTAATGTTGTGATTCTCAAATTTATTCAACTCACTGCGCAATTTTCGAGCTAACTTTTGAAAATTGCACATGATGAATTACGAGATTAAGCAAAAGCCCGGTGAAGATACCGCTTAATGTCATAAAAGTTATTTTTACTAAAATTATTTTGAGCTACACTATAAGTTACTTGTGATTATTTAAACATTTTTCACACTTGAGACTACACGAGAGCTGTTGGTGACAAATATCATAATTTGGAACTACAATTGATTACGAGGATGATACCTAAGCAGACATTTCCTTCTTTTAGCTTTCACACCAAACCATCGTGAGGACTTTGATCCCCGAAAGATTCGATAGTTTTTGGAAAGAGGAGATTAAAACCCGCAATCCTTCATTTGCAAAATGTTTTTCCAACAAGACTGTCACCACCGAAGACTACCAGAGAAAAGCCTTGTCATTTTCAGACATGATCAAAGGACGAGAAGATGTCTGAGCTGGAGTTCTGTCAAATCTCATTCAGCAGAGATGCAGTTCACATTATGTTACGATACAATCCACTGTACTACTGAGTAATTATCACCATAAAAGATCTTAAGCCAAAAATTCACCAAATCATTACTGCACCAAATCACTACTACAAGCATTGAGTATCATCCAATTGGGTTGGATTGGGTATTGGCTTACCCAATACGACTTAACGTCCGGAGAGAGATGGTCACAGACTCAAGAATCTATTCCAAATAAAGCATTTTCTGCAACAATAAACGTAAAATGGACGTTAAATCTTAAAAAGGCTTAAATTTCTCTCAAAATCTGAGATGTAATGATTGAATACAATACCCCAAAATTCTTCACAATTTTATCATCTGACCAGATCCTAGTTGTCACTAGTCATATATATGACATATCCAAGATATAATATCCAGGAGATCCAACAACTCACATTTTTTCCCACGAAAAAACCAGTATTCTCTGCCAGGAATTTCTTTGAAAAAATGATGCTATCGCTAGATTCAAGCTATTGACATTTATGAATCGGAAAATATTGAAAATTGTGTTTCTTCTGCATATTATATAGCTTTAATATTTTTCTTTTCTACTCGTTATAAGATTCAAAAAAATTCTTTACAAATATTTGATTCTATAGTTTATTTTTTATACATGTTTTTGTACTATATTTAATTTATCATTTTTGCTATTATATTTTAAGGACTTAATCCTTTAATAAAACAAAGGGGAAAAAAAACTCAGGAGCTACTAACACTTTTTTTCTTTTTAATCATTTCCATAGGAAAAAAATAAAAAATAAAATTGGATTGGTTTGGGATAGGTATAGCAGGTATCGATGAAATCACTTAATGTTATTTTTATGCACAGTATAAATCATAAACGTTCTTTTATATATCTAAGGTTAAAATTATCTAATATTAATAGATGGTGATAGTGCCATTGAGGGCATCTTAATTCATGTAGTTCATCTAATGTAGAGAATCTCAATTTTTTACTACTTTTTGATTTACGAATTCCTTAGTAACAAATAATAAATAAATAAATAAAAATTATAGTCAATTTCTACTTAGATCAAATTTTTATTTTAGTTCCTTTTTATTAAATAATTACAATTAATATAAATATATATATATACATATGACAGAATCACAATATTAAGTAGCAAAATAATTTTTTTTCCATCGATCTACACGCTTCGCCATTGACAATATTTATTCCTAAATTTACATCCTGCTAAATATCTTATACAAAAGAAATTTTTTTCTCCCATATAAAATTAAAATTAATTATTTGAAAATCAAATAAAAAAAATTTATGCTCGAAGAAATTCGATTCGAAGGCATGAAGATTCTACTCCGGCGTTCTTCCTACTTTATCATTGCAAGACAAACGACATATTAGAAGCATTGGCTTGTTTCTTAATTCATCCGGTAAATTAAATAGTTGGAATGCAGTTTAGCTCAACCACCCTTGGCGACAGGAATTATTTGGCAGTATTTTGCCAAATGTGGCTTCCATGATGCGCTTCGCGGACTTGAAGTTCAGCCAAAAAAAATCGCCAAGTTTGGCAATTTTTGAAATCGCGTCAAGTAGTGTAGCTAAACTGTATTTTCAACAATTAAATTTAATTAAATGAATTAATAATTGAAAAATTTGTATTAACATCAAGTGTATCCACTACAAGTTTTAAAAAATGTATATAAACTTGAGTGGATGAATAAAAAGTATTTTATTAACGATTGAAAATTTGTACAAGATATGTAATATATATAAATATATATATAGGGAGAGTGTGTTCTAATAGTAGGAATTTAAAAAAGATAAGGTATATAGACACTTCCATAATGCATATGTATGAAATACATACGTGTCCGAAGTAAAAACACAAAGAATACTAGGGAGTTATATAAAAACCATTAAAATTTTTTCATCAAGATTAATACAGTACAGTGCTTTGTATATAATACCATCCTCCATTTTAAGTTAACTTTAATAAATCATATTTAAATTTTTCCGAGTTCTGAGCTCAGTAATTAACTTTAGAAGTAGTGCCTATTCAATCTCGATAGTTTTGTCGTAATATTCATATATATTAAAATGAGCTGTTTTTTTCTTCTTTTTAAACAGGATATATTATATTGAAGGATTTTGTCATCTAAAAAGTATTCCATGTTTTGATACCATATTTTACATTAAAATGATGACAGCTTTATTTTTTTCTCATCCAAGTTCATGAACCTTTGATCAAAAATACGAATTCTAAGATAACTTTTAGTTAAATATTTATAACCAGTTTAAGTTGAGTTATATTTTTTGTTTTAGTGTGTGTTTACTTTTCTTATTTTCCTCTTACTTTTATTTATTTATTTTTGATATTTTCTTTCGCATGGTTGATTCAAGACGGTTTTTAATAACCCAATGCGTATCTTTCACGTGATCTAAAGCTCCGACTGATCAAATTCAATCTCAGTGTTTGCATTGAAAAATGAGCTGGAGAGAAATTCAAGTTTTGAATTTTACTCCAGCTCAACTATTTTTTTCCGACCCCAAATCACCGAGCCCTTATGCTTTTACGAGCCTCTCCACGTTCTAATCGGTATTATCAAAAAGCAAAATTTTTTAAAAAAAATTCTCCTTAGAGATAGATCGAACTCAGGCTATACTTCCATTCAAGAACGGGTTCGATTTCGAAGCAAAATCCTGTGCGAAAGAGGCTTTGGAATCCAGTTGAAGATTAATATCTCTCGGCGCGATTCCAAATAACATATCTTCAGAATCTTTATCTAGGCCCCCTTTTTTTTCACTATTATCCCTTTCTTTCAAGAAAACTTCAACCCATTTTCGTCAAACTCCTTTAGGTTCGTTTCATTCCCCACCTCCCTCTCTGCAGCGATTGACGTCATATATTTTACCGCTCAGACAAGGGAAAGCAGCCATCTTTTATACCGTTTCTTTTCTTTTATTTATCGTTTTCACAAAAATGGCGACGTTGTTCGGGGGTGCGGGGGAGGGAACAAAAGGAATGGAATAGCAGATAAGGGGAACGATGAAGAAGATGGAATAAAATTTACTTCGTGTTATTGTGTGATTGGGTCATAAATAAAATGCGTGTAACGACAGGGATAAATTTTTACTTCCGTTACTACTTTAAAAGTCCTTTCCTTTCCCCCTCCCCCCCAAGTAGCGGAATAAATGCACTGCGAATGATGCTTGAATTCACTTCAATGAGTAAGCTGATTCTCCTTATAGTAGTTATAAAATGAAGTGAAATTTATAGTAAGGCTGAGGTGGCAATCTTTCAAATACAATATCAGTTTCAAAGACCGAATGATGTAAGAATTTTTGTTATTTATCAGTGTCAGAACCAGAAAAAGTGCTTAAAGCTTGAAGCATTTCTTAGTTTAAAAACCTAAGTACACTTCAGGAAGTAAGATGAATCACAATTTGAAGTTATAAAACGAAATGAAACTTATTGTAAGGTAAAGGTCGTATTCTTTCCCCTACGTATTTTGAAAAGCAGAACGACTTAGGATTACATGCAGTTTATCGGCGTCAGATCTAAAAAAATTAGCATTCTGGTTTGAATATTTTCTTAGAATTCGATAAGTGTTATAAGAATTTATTGAAAAGGTGCCACTGATATTGTCTAAAATGTTCATAATTCAAGTTTTTCAAGAAAAAATCAATAAATTTCATTGGTCGCCTTAGCACTTTTTTTTCGCATACATCAGAAAACATTCAGTACTAAAATTATTATCTTCACTCACTCACTCACTCACTCACTCACTCACTCACTCTTTCTCTCTCTCTCTCTCTCTCTCTCTCTCTCTCACACACACATATATATATGTATAAAAGCTATAACTAACTACAGTTAAAATATAGCAATAATTATGATGAATAAAAAGTTAAAAATCTTAAAGAATTAAAGTTATTTTCTTTACGATAGTTTTTCTGCTTTTTAACAAAACAGGTTGTTTGCATTTTTATATTTTTATACGTCTCCCGTGAAATAACAGGTTTCCTGGTTTTAGGATATGCTTTACCATTAAGAGTTTTGAAATTTGTAATTAAGTATATTTATAATTGTTTTCTTTTGTTATAATCCAGTTATCCGGTTAATATCCAATAAAAAGCGGAAGAGGAAGAGGATCCGATGAATTAGTTCCAATATTCAGTCCAAAGCTTGAAGCAACTGCTTTAAATACTCCTGGAATCTTAATTTTTGTTATTGTACTATAGTAAAATTATTCGCATACCTTTTAATATTGGTTATGGTTTACCATTTTTATTATACATATATACACATACGATTCTTGTTAACTTTTTATGGTTTTGTCTACATGAGAATTGTTGTCAACTCTTTCCGAGTATTCATTTAAAATACTTTAACACCTTTCTTTTAAATTCAAGCAGCATAATTGATTATTTCTGATTTTTGTCTAAATTTTATTTCCTTTTTTTATAATTATTATAGTAAAAAGTTTCGTAGAATCACTATAGTATTTATTTTATTTTATTTATTTATTTAGCCAGACATCTTTTAATTCAATTTTTTTAAGCCTATAACTAAATAACTGAATTCTGAGCCATCTATTCTTCTTATGGTAGTTTTCATTTAGTATTAAAAACGTAACCTATATTCAGAACACTTTATTAGGTAGAAAAATTGTCAAAATGTTGTGTACAATTGAAACATACACATCTTTCATTACAATATGTCTTTAAAATTAAGAGGCATTCCATTCGTACGTAACGTTCTATTTTATTGTATTGAGTTAAAAATCTTTTTAACATTAGATTGTAGAAAATGAAATATGGAACATACTTATTATGAGGAAAAAAATAAACTGATTCTAAAAGAAATTACTGTTATAATAAATTGCGATAACTGTTTTTACTCTCAATGAAGTCAAAATATAATATTAATGCTGAAATACTTTGCTTTTTGAAAAATATTTCAAGAGTTCGGTTTCCTAGGAAACCGATTTCATAATCATTTCAATTTCTTAATCACACAATTCAAGTTAGAGCGCCGCCCCCCGGGGGGGGGTGGGGGGGGGGCGTGGCGGGGTTTGGTTGGTATTATACGATAAATGAATAAATGGATTTTACTCTTCTAAAATATTC
>BMAW01121985.1:733933-756158 GCA_019974015.1 Nephila pilipes | reverse complement strand
TATTATACGATAAATGAATAAATGGATTTTACTCTTCTAAAATATTCCAAAAGAAATTCTTTAAAAAAATTACTTAGCATTATTGTGTGCTAACAACGTTTTAATCTACCTACATGGATAGAAAAATGCACCAAATTTTATGCTACAAGTACGTGTATGAATTTCGTACATTGAGCTATGAGTAAAATATTTCACAAATAAAGCTGATTTAATATGATTTCCTGGATAAATTGGTTGTAATATGTCTGCAGTTAAAAAAAACACTCTTTTTATATTTTGCAACAAAATTTTCGACAATTCACATTCCGAGTTATGAGAAATTAACCTCACTCCGTAAAAAATTAAATAATTCGTTAAATAGAACTAAATTCCTGTTAAATTTGTTTTGAAATATTTTTTTTAGATGAAATGCAAGTATAACATGAATTCTTCTACAGATTAATATTGCAGTTTTCAAAATGGCCTGATTTAAATTTTTTTTTTTATCAACGACACACTAAAGGCAACACGCGAAGTACTGACGATCTCGGAATCTTGAACCAGGCTGAGTGACGAAGACGGTAACTGAAGTAATATCTTCTAAATTCTACTCCTCTCAATCACGAAAACTTTAAGCACGACTAGATTTAAGTCCCGCTATACAACAATCTTTGAAAGGACCTGAATCCACTATCCTTGAGTCGCGAGACCGTTGTTCCATTCTTAAACAGACTACCACTGCTTTATTTGTTCTTGTTCATTTTTAAAGAACTGATCATTTATTTATCATTTATTTATTTGTACGTGTATGAATCCTCGAAGAACACCTCAAATGTATTCAAATGAATTTAACACACATTACAGAATTTCTATACACATATGCTCTCATTTGATTATTTTACACATTGGAGATAAAATCGAATGGGTTGAATTTTTTAAAAAAATCTCATTTTGGATGAAATTAATACCAAGTGAAACAGCTTTTTTCTCTCTCTAATTTTATCGGCAGACGAGGAATATAAAGCATTGTTGATAATATCTGAAGAAGAGTATTTATTTATATATTTACATATTCAAAATAAATTAATTGTTTTCCAATTTTTATAGGATGGTTCCAGAGTAATCTTCTCAAAGAACAAAGAACAGTGTAAATGAAAAGAGAACCAGTGCGTGAATGAACAGTAAGGGGAAAGAAGAGCCAAGAATATATTATATATATAAATGAACGGAAAGTGATGAAAGGAACTAGGAGTGCTAAACCGATGAGAATGAACAAACAGGGAGAACAAACAGTAAGAGGCAAGGAGAGTTAAGAACAGATTATATATAAATGAACGGAAAGTGAAGAAAGGAACTAGGAGTACTGATCAAATGAGAACAGGGGAAAAAGAACAGTAATGCAGGCTGCTGAGTTTCCTGTTCTTTGGCTGTGAGGGAAAATAGTTTGGATCAGTTCTTAAAAGCAAAGAACAAGTTTTTGGTGGAACATCGAACTGTGTAGTTTCGCTATTTTAAATGAACTAGCTAAAAATAACAGGTTGTTGTTCTTTTGATTCCCATTCCTACCGCTGCTCCCATCGCCCTTTTTTTTAGTCAGCACATGAATCCGAAAAATAGCGTGATCATGTTTCAAAAGTAGGATTATTCTAATAATCAATTATATTGAATTCGACTACCAATAAACAATGATTCAATCATGACATATGTTGAATAATAAAAACTATTGGAATTTGTCTGCGATTAACTTGGCCGCAGTACCCACTGGTCATGGTCGTAGAATCGAAGCCAGCATGGTTTTCGTCGAGTTGTGGGTTCGAGCTCTGAAGCCACTAAGGATCCGTTGTGTAGCGGAGCTGATGCACGAAAAATGCAGCCGAGGTCCTAAGTCTTCTCGTGGTGTCGTGTGGAAGCTTAGAGAGGGAAGTAGCAGCTTAGATATCAGCCTCGTTCCTTGACGGAGACTCAGAAATAAGAGGTCTGTCGCTAATAGTTCTCGTGTTGCTTCTCAGTGCGCTATTTAATCAATCAATCAATCAACTGCGATTAACTTATATGGTTTAAAAATGTATTATACATATATTTTTTGTATTCATAGGTTTATGAATACAAAACCTACATATCTATTTGTATCGTATTTTCCACATAAGAGTGAAGGAAATATATTAAAAAAATTGGCTATACTGAATTTTATTACATTTTTATTTAGATATCAGCAAATATATTTCTTTTGAGATTAAGAGATGCCAAAAATTACAAATAAATTATGCTTTTTAAATGATTCGTAAGGCTGATTTCATATTATAAAAATTATAGAATCTGAATTTTTTTAGAACAGTTGAAATAGGAAAAAAAATAATGAATGAAAAGGATATTTTCTCTTTCCTTCTTCTTCTTCTTTTTTTTTTTTAATGAACTGAAATTTCGTCTTTCGAACTAGGTTTTTTATTACTCATTAAAACAGATTAATATGCGGTATCTTTATAACGAAGCAAAATGAAAACAAAATATAGATACAAAAAATATCGATAAGAAATGCCGAAAACAAACAATAAGAACAAAACATTTTTTAAAAAGAAATGCCCGCAATTATTTTTTACTGATTAAAAAAAAAAATTGAATTCTTAATGAAGGCTTTACCATTTATTCTTAAAAAACAAAACTACATTAAAAGTCTTAAAAAATTACAATATACTTAGATTTTATTACTTTTTACTTAAATCACAGCATAAGACTTATTCTAAATCGTATTTTTTGAACGCTGCCAAAACGAGGTAGTTAAACTCTTATGCTTTAGGTTCACACACGCACACAGAAAAAAAAAAGACTAACACACCGTATAAAAAAAATTTGAAAAATCGAATGATTGGAAAAGATTTCCCTATCTTTTTTTCCCTCTCCCATAAAATAAGGGAGTTAGTCAGGTACAACGCCCCCTCGTAGTGATTGATAGCAAACTACAAAGCGCGTCAAAAGAGCTGAAGAGAGAATCTTTGGTATTTTTAAAATGCTGAGAACTGCAGCTTTTTATGCAGTAAGAATAAGATGAAGGAAAAAACATAAAGAAGAGTAAAGGCTCTGCAGCTAGATAAAGACTTAAAAAGACGAGAATACGTACTTTAGTTTTTTAGACTTTTTTTGAGACTCGTGTCAAGAAGGTCGATGAGTAGATATTTTTTGCAATGTAATCGTTTTTCTTCTTTTATTTTTCATTTGTGTGAGCTTTTTTTTCTCTTGATTTTATCAGAATTGATTTCACAATCTATGTTGGTCTTTTTTTTTTTTTACTATCTTCAGAAAAAATCTGTGTTTTCAATTTTTCACTTTGACTATTAACACATGCAGACATCTTTAGTAACTAGAACGTTATCTTAGAGCTTTGCAAGTACATGTACATTGGATACATTAGTTATATGTTATAGGAAAGGGATACAATCTTTGGTATAATCAGGCACGGAAACAGGTCATTGGATTAAACATTTTTTTTTTCAATTCTTACTAGCGTTACTCAAAAGCTTATAAAGATGAGTCTCGTAATTTTATACCACTCTAAAATAAAATAAAAAATAAATGGATAATATGAAACATGAAATCTTCTTTTCCCAAAGTAAAAATGCGTCCGTTCAACTGATGGCAAGTTCTGGACACAAAGATGGCCACGATCCAAAAATAACACAATTGGTTTCAAATAAAATAATTCACACGTTAAGTAAATCAAATCATTTTAAAGGGGCTGCGGAAGCCAAATAATCATTCCAATAACGAAGATTCTAATCTAAGCAAAAACAACTTCGTTTTCTGTCGGCCAAACACTCCATTGCCAGCTCAATTCTACTTTTCTCCCGTACAATTTTCCCCCAGCTTCTTTTTCTCCAAACGATTTCAGCACTTCTGCTGTATTTTATTAGCGGTCGCCTCGGCTGCGCAATGGTTAACGAGCTTTAGGTGTTTTTTTCCCCCTTGGATCTTTACTCATAACTTCTAGCAGCCGTGGTAGACTTGTGGTCATGGTCGCAAGCTCTGTTTCCATCAAGTCGTAGTCTCGAATCCAGATTCCATTTAAGACCCATCGTGTAGCCAGGTTGATATACGTTATATCTGTCGGGCTCAATGTCCTCCCGTTGACGTGATGTTGCACCTTAGAGAGTGAGGTGTCATCTCAGACACTTGATTACCGGGTGTCGTCTTTATCTTTTGACCGTGGCTCAGAATTACTAGGTGTATTTTTTGAGTAAGTACCGTTTGTAAATATGGCAGCTACAGCTGATCTGTCGCCATTCCACGCAGGTGCATAGAGTATCTATATCAGTTAGTTAATTTTAGAAGGAAATCATGGAAGTATTCGTCCATGTTTATGTTTGTTTGCACGCATTTAAAATGTATTACACAATTGAAAATTCTATCGATTGTGAAATACAGGCTTTAATTCATTTTTTGCTTGCAAAAATCATGAAAGCTGCCAAAATTCATTAGAAAATTAATAAAGAAATCACTATGAGTGATGGAATGGAAAAAAATGATGATAACATTTAAAGATGGGAATGGAGGCATTAAAAATCACCCTACTGAGATAAGCTCAAGCAAACAATTACAGAAAGCAAAATTGTGCCCTATGTCTTAGGATAGGCAGGGGTGTTGCTTGTGGAATTTTTTTTGCCTCGGGGTGGCATAATAAGTTTTGGAATATATTGGGACACCTTAACTAAACTGCATTGTTGCAATCCAATACAAAATGCATGGCATGCTCAATAAAGGGATTATTTTGCTGTATGACAATGCAGTCCACGCGTGGCTTCTCAAACCCGAGATTTTATCGCCTCTTATGGCTGAAAATAACATGATTCCGTCAGTATAGCCCTGATTTGACGACCAGAGACGATCATTTGTCCCTTCACTTCAAAAAGCATTTAGGTGATGATGATGATGATGTCCAAACAGCCGTACTGCAGTGGTTAGCACATCACGGGTAGATTGCTATGCGGATGGAATACAGAATGACATGTGTCTGAATAGTGGAGGTAATTATGTCGAAAAATAAATTAAGATACAGGCTTCCTTATAAAAATAAGATACTTGAAAAAAACTAAACTTGTTTTTTTTTAAAAAAAAATATTAAAACGGTACTTAAAAAAATACGGTAATTCGAGGTTTATCGCTAATTGCTCCCATGTCGATTTTTGATGCGATGTTAACTATCAATAAATCAATTTCCAATTCCTACATTTCACCGTATAAGAAAATTTCAGTCTAACTTAATCCAGATTTCAATATCTGAAATATTTCGTGAGAAATTTAGAGAAATACTCAAGTTAAACCTAATTGGATCTCAGATCCGTCAAGTGTTTAAATTACATCTCAAATGCCTATCACCTCCCGTCGTAATTCAAAACCACGAATTTAATAGCTGACAAAATGACAATTACAGAGTATTGTTAAATCAAGATATTAATTCGGAGTCTCTCTATACGAGTATTCTTAGATCAAGCTGTCAAAATAAAAGAATGATTTCTTATAACTTTTGTAAATAGAAGGTCTGCCCCTCCTCTCCGCTAAATCGAACACCATAAAAATCAACTATCATGCGTCTAACATAACAACTATTTAATCCGAATTATATGAAATATGCATACTAAATACAATAATTGATTATAAGTAACCAATGAGCTTACAAACATTAACGATAGGCTCATTATTCAAAATAATAGGGCATTTAATATAGAACCGTTTGTTGTAGACAAACAAATCACGACAAAACAGATACCATATGAAAACCTTTTTCAGTTAAGTGACTTGTTAAGCGAAAGGTCGGTTTATCAAAGGTTGATCAAAACTACTTCAAGTCATTAATTTTTTTTTTTTTTTTTTGACAAAAAGAGAAAGATTAATTTAAAAGATGCGAGAATGACAATAAAATTCAAGGTTTTGGTGATGATAAAATATTTCGTTTTAAACTAAAGCATCATTAAAAAGACACGTAGCGTTATGAATGTTTATGATTCGACAATAGATCATAAGTTCCAAATCTTTTTTTGATCTACCAACACTATTAAGAAGGAAAAAACTCTGACTCCAGTTCTTGAAATCAATATTGTAACCCATAGTTTTCTATCTTTTTGTTTACTCTTTTGAGTGCCTTTTATTTAATCGTAGTTTTGATATGAAAACTCCGTAGAAATTTTTGGTTGGTGTGTCATAGCTGAAGCTTCAATCATGCCCATACTTTTAAATATAAGATTTGTTGATCGAAGTGGAACATTTGCAAGTACTGGGGTGTTATGTGGGGTGCATTGCGTAGACTGCGACTCTTTCAAGTGAAGTCCAAAAAGTATCGGGAGCAAAAATTTAATTTTACAATACTTGTTTTTCATTCGAACTGAGCTTGCTAAGAGGCTTAGAATTATTTGTTAAAATATGCGTTTGAGGATTTTTAGTATTAATCAAGCTTTTCAGTGTGTTCTTTCCATTTGCAGAGGGAGAAGATGAAGTTAGACTTCAACGCCCCCAAGATCTGCTTTGGGCCAAAAACGCCTTCTAAGATCTCTTCAACTTCAACCAATAGGTGATGCCGACTACGCCCTATTTTCCACATACGCACCAAGGGTAATTTATTTTATTGATTAATGGAAATATAGATTAAAGTATTATGCAAGAAGAAACATATATTCATGTATAAAAAGCAAATATTCGAAAAGAAGCATAAATATACAGGGTAATCATCTTAACTTGAGATAATCGATAGCTATTGTATTAAACATGGTGTATAGTTATAGCAAAGTGGCTATGTGCTACAGGGTGAAATTTATTATAGTGCCATCTGGTGGCAAACAGCGTTCCTATATCGAAAACAGTAAAAGATGAGGGGGAAAGTCAGTTAAGCTGCGGTTTCTTAAGAAGCCGGAGCAGTTATCCAGCGGTCGAAATATTACGGTCGATGACGTCACTTAAGCAAATTTGTGATGTGGCTTCGTTGCATTCAACTGTTTTGGAAATCGAGTCATTTGGTTCACACAGACAAAGTTTCAGTGACATCGTTTATCGCATTACTGAAGCCGCCAGATAACGGCTCCGCTTTCCTAGAAAACTATAACTTTATAAAGCTGTAAAGTGTCCTTGATTTAGAACGAAAAGATACCTTGCGCACAATCATTCTGAGAACAGTATGTAAAACTTGCGTCTGTTTGATCTCGATTTCCTAAACGAGTGACGTTAAGCCGACGAAAGAAGGTAAACTTTCCCCAAAAAAACCAACCAGGTTGTTGTTTAGGGGTACGGCACGAGATTAAGCACGCTTTTCACGCTGTGAAAGACTCAATCGACACAACAATTATCATTGGACGCTGAGAAATCATTCATGTCACATTTAAGTTAAACATCAAGTACGCTGGTCGACTAATGTTTGGTGCGTAATTTTCAATAACATGCTGATTAGCCCTGTATTTTACGGGGCACTTTGACTGGAGTATGATACTTGCTGCTGGTACAAAACAAAATATTTCATTTTGTTGAGAATCTGTCACTACTTCAACTCCGAAATGTATGGTTCTAATATGACGGTGCCTTCCCCCAAAAGAGATTTTAAAAAAAAGTGAATATCTGGTGTAGACACTCTAGTCTTAAATCATCGGTGTGTAGAAGAGCCTTCGTACTCACCTGATCTAACCCAATTGGACTTCTTCTGTACCTCAAAGATCAGAAGTAAGCGAGTCCTCCACCAACATTGCAGGATCTTAAGCGAAGTGTTACTGATGCTTGTGCCAATATATCAGCAATACACTACAAAACATGCATTATGAAATTTTTTAAATAAAGAGCAATAAAAATAGGCATCGTAGCTGATATATAATTTATCGAACACCGAAAGTAAAGATCTCTGCTAATAGTTAGGTGTTCTTTTTTCTTTTTGTTGATTTTTGTAGCGTAATAATGTTTGAAATTGCAAACTATCTAGGATTTCACCAGTTCTGTTCCAATTCATTATATTGTGCGCAAGGTGTCATTTTGTACTAAATAGAAAACTCTACAAGTTTGTTATAGACTTTTTTCCTTATCATTTTTGAGATAGAAACGCTAACTCTACAGTTTGTCGCCTAGTGGTGCTATAACCAATTTCTTTCTCTCTCTCACCTTATAGAACATAGCTACTTTTCTATAACTAACTAGACACAACGATTAGGGATAATGGTTATCGCCTTTCACAAATTAAAGTTGGGGTGCAGGACTTTAAAGGGCACACTGAGTTTTATTCTCTCGGCAGTCTACTACTTAACAAAACTGATGGGACATGTGAGAGGCTCACATATTAGGGTCAGATTTCACAATTAAAAACAAATAATTGATTGATTAATTGATTATGTACTAACGCAGTAGTCAAAAGCCATCGAGGGATATAGGCAGCCCTCCTAATGTTGAGTCTCGTTTTAGTGATGAGGACGATACCCGAGCTAGCCACTCCAACATCACGCTAACGCGAGAACTTAAGGCATCAGAGATTGATGTAATAACAGATTTAACGTGCATAAGCTCTCCTATCCTACGGGTATTTAATCTTTTACCTTCTTTAATGGCATCAGGACTCGAATCCATGACTCGACTCGACGGAAACAACTCAGGTTAGGAACTCGCGACCATGACCACTCGGCTATCGTAGACGCCAAAAAGCAATGTTGGTTGGTTTTATTAACTTCGCACTGGAAGCAACACGAAGACTATTGGTGACAGACCACATTATTTTGAGCCTTAATCAAGTGACGAGGACAACACCTGAGCTGGCACCCCCTCTCCTAAGTTCCCCACTACTCCAACGGGAGAACTTTGGGCCCCGACAGATTTAAAGTACATCAGCTACACGGCGTGTCTTCAGTGGCGAGTGAGTGAGTGAATGTAAAGTTTATTGGCGCAAGAGCCAGATATGGCTATGCTGCGCCAAATAAGATTAAACTGTGGTCTAGACGTGAAGTTGAAAAAAAGATAAGTGGTTGACAAGAAGGAGGGTCGGAAATAGAGAAGGATCGCTAGGGTATCCCGGGAGTGCGTCACCCGAGTTTACCAAAGACAGTAAACCCCATGGGAAAGAAAGATCACTAGGATACCTCGGGATGCCGGTACTTACCTGAAGAAGGCAAGTCCCTGAGGTCCCCTGATATAATCCTCAGGGGCAGGGTGCCCGGCTATACCCCCAGACGCTGGGTACCCATTTTAGTCGCCTTTTACGACATGCATGAGCTACAGTGAGACTATTCTGTCATCCCCGGTCACCACACGGGTCGTGTCTTCAGTGGCATCAAGGCTCGAACCCACGACTCGACGAAAACCTCCAGCCACGAGTCCGTGACCATGACCACTAAGTTACCGCTGCCACCGCCTAAAAGCAAAGAGAGAAACATTTAGTTAAATTATCGGCATGTTTTGAGCTCAGTTTTATTTTATGAAAATAGTATTCTCATGCCAAATATAAATCAATTTATAGAACAACTTTTCCTGATAATATGAAAGCGTTTTACATGCCTCCGATCCGACTAGGTAAAGAGATCGGAATGGAGAAAGAGGTTCCAAGATCAAGAGAGGGAGAAAAAAGGTAAACTCCCCATAAATCATCGGTCTTGGATCATTAAAAACTAAGCTTACAAAGCACAGGATCTCTTTCCTCACAAAAGGGTCTTACAGGTTTAAAAGAAAACTCACGAGCAAAAAAAAAAAAAAGGAGGAAAGTAATAATAAGGTAAAAATGCAGCTTATAACAGCAGGAACAGGTAGGCTATATTACTTCTCTTTCGCTTTTGAAATATTTATGGCACACTTTAGCAGCTGCGAAAAGTAAAAGCAGAAGTAAGGAGGGAAATTGAAGCTCCTTAACGTGCATTGAGGGATTTGGGGAAACAACGGTTCAAGTCCTTGATATAATTTTATTCTCATCTAGTTATGATACTGGAACACAGAGATTAAGAGAATTTAACTTTATTGTAAAAATGTTCTAAGGATAAAAATATTTTTTAGATGCGTATTTACTTGCTTTCAGAATTTAATTTCATAATTAATAATGTTAAAAGAAGCTTTATATCAATACTTATTTAATGCTTTTTCTTTTTTCATTATTGTTCATTAATGTAGCTCTGAGAAGCAGCACTTGGGCTATTGGCGACGGACCTCGTACTTTTGAGCCTCGGTCAAGTGACGAAGACGACACCTGAATTGGCACCACTTTCACACCACGCTAACGGGAGTGAGTGAATGAATGTAAAGTTTATTGGCGCAAGAGCCAGATATGGCTATGTTGTGCCAAACAAGATTTAACCGTGGTCTAGACGTGAAGAAATTGAAAAGAAGACAAAAATGGGTTGACAGAAGGAGGGTCGAAAATAGAGAAGGATCGCTAGGGTAACCCGGGGATGCGTCGCCCGTGTTTACCAAAGACAGTAAACCCCATAGGAAAGAAAAAGATCACCTGGGTACCTCGGAGTCACTGCAACGGGAAGACTTAGGACTTCGACAAATTTAACTTGCTTCAGTCCAGGTACATGGTGGGTCTTTAATGGCATCAGGACTCCATGGACTAGTCTCGACCTTCGCTAGTCCTCGACCATGACCACTAGCCTACAGCTGTCACATGTTTTTTCTCAAGAAGGCGTCAATTTAAAATAGAATTTTTTACATTTGATTACATTTTTAATATGCATTTTGATTCAATAGCTCCTAAATTTCATTATGCTAATTTGAATTACCACTCTTGCCGTTGCTTCCTCTCTGGTGTGCAACTAGCTTTGTAAGCCATGCTAATTTTAAAATTTCCTATGACATACGAGTACGTGTTAAAACCGTGATAATAGCTTAATTTACATGCTATAAAAGTAGAAAATAAAAACCTATTGAATCACTCTGATGTCTGAAAAATGTTGAGTTCATTTTAAGATTTAGAATTCAAGTGATATATAATTAAACTTTTTTGTATTCAGTCACAATATACGTCAATTACGAAAATAATAATAATAATAATAATAATTATATATATATATATATATATATATTGTGTAAGAGATCCATACATAATAATAATAAAGTTTATATTTTTGTTAAAATATAGAATTATATATAGTTATTGATGATGTATATCAAGTGACTTAATATAATTTTAAAAATTACGTACAACTTTCTACAAGGTTGTATAGGAAAATGTATTGATAATTTTACGAATACTTTAAATCCAAGGTATCATCTCAGATTTAATTAAATAGATTTTTATACATAATACGCTGAATGAGTTTCTATATAATAGTTTTATACAATAAATATAAAGGTATACGTTAATAAATATTATATACGCTATATATCATGATAAAAACAATATTTTAAGCTAAAATTTTTATTTGAGAAATTTTTCCACATTAATTACTCCTTTCAATATAATAAGCCGTAGCATCATATACAAAACACTATCTCAATAAGCCATGTCTGTGGTAGTCTAGTGGTCATGGCTTCGGAATCGTGGCCCGCGTTTTTCGTTCATCGTGGGTTCGATCCTTAGCCGCTAAAGACCCACCGTGTAGCCGAGGCTGATGCACGATAAATCTGTCGGGCCCAAAGTCTTCCCGATTGCGTGGTGTGAAAGTTAGGAGACTGAGTGCCAGCTCAGGCATCGTCCTCGTCACTTGACCGTGGCTCAAAATTATGAGGTCCGTTGCCAATAACCCTCGTGTGGCTTTTAGTGCGACGTTAATAAAAGCTTAAACTGAAACTAAACTCAATAGGACATATCTCAACACCGTATCTCAATATGCTATATCCAGCTTCCGATTCAATACCATATCATCATCATATCTCAACACATGCTTCAAAGTATACCGAGATATATAATTACATAGTGGAATCTATTACTCTTCAAAATATTCAGAAGAATTTTAAATTTATTTTCGCATAATTGCACAGGCGGTTTGGAAATCTGATTTATAAATCGTGCAAAACTAAAGTTATGTTCAAGTAAATTTACCTTTAATACAAATATTTAAAGTATGTTAGCGAACTAATAATATCTTGTTTTTGATTGGATCTTCCGACAAGGACAGCCAAACTGGTTGATATTAAGGCTACTTGATGAAAATAATAGAATGGGAGATTGTGGAAACTCATCCCTTCCTGATCAAAAGTTGGAATTGATTGAAATTATGTTCTTGTGTGATACAGTAACGCTTTCTAATAATAAATTATTAATTTTCAAGCCAGCTTCGCGGGGGAATTTCAATGGTCCATCGACGGCAATCGATAGCTTACCTTACCCCACTGTATAATTAGTAATATAACGAGATATTTAGAAATTTTAAACAATTTTGGCTGCATATAACGATAATTGTCATTAAGTTTTAATTATTACGAGGAAATAACCGAGGTAAATCTAGATAAAACTTATTCTGCGTACTAATTAATCCTTACATACATAAGGTTGTAAATTACAACAATTTATAGTGATTTATTCAGTTACAGGGAACTGTGCATCCAAGTAACCTGCAGTATCATAAAGTTTAAATTATTACTAAGAAGTGATCGCGAGATAGAAACTTCGTTTTCATCGAGTCGTGGGTTCGAGCCTTGATGCCTCTGAAGACATGCCTTAGTCTGTAGAGGATCCAAATCCTCATGTTGGCTTGGTGTGGAAGTTTACAGAGGGGGATACGAGGTCAAATGTCGTGCTCTTCATTTGACTGTGGTTCAAATTTAAGAGAGTGGCTGCAGTAGCCTGTGGTCAATGTCGCGGACTCGTGGTTTCGGGCCTTGATGCCACTAAAGATCCCCCGTGTAGTCTGGGCTGAGGCAGGTTAAATTTGTCGGGGCCATAAGTCCTCCCATTGGCGTGATAGGGAAGTTAGGAGAGGGAAGTGCCAGCTCATGTGTCATCCTCGTCACTTGATCGAGGTTCAAAATTGTGAGGTCCATCTCAAATAACCCTCGTGTTGCTGCAAGTGTGACGTTAATAACACTATACCCAACAATCAAATTTAAGAGGTCCTTCGCGAATAACTTTTGTTTTGCTTCTAAGCGCAACGTTATTGAGCAATAAATAAATCAATCAAAATCTACCAACCAGTCTTTCATTTCGTGCTCAATAAATAACATAAAAGATCCATGAAAATTACGGTGTTTCTTTTTTTTTTTTTAAATTTTTAAAAATTAATCCAATACTTAATAATGCCCGTTCCCGTTTTAAGGATTTATAAGACATCTATCCGGAAAAGTCGCATCAAATTTGGATTGCACGCATTTTCTTATAAGCTTGTTATAGTTATTTGTTTGTAAAAAAAATGTCTTGAGTTTAAAATTTGTACTAGAATTTTGACGCACTTCTGTTAATTCAATCGAGCTGAAATTTTGCAAACCCGTATAATATCTATGGTAATACAGTACTTAAAAATGTTAATACAGTAGTTAAAAGTCTATTATTTACTTCCCTATGTTAATACAGTAGTTAAAAGTCTATTATTTACTTCCCTATGTTAATAGGGAAGTAAATAGGAATATTAACCCTATGTTCCCTTAGTTAAAAGTTAATACTTCTTTTGATATCTTACATAGTTAAGTAAAACGCAATAGAGAGTACTCAATTTATTGGTAATTTGGTATCCCCCCTCCCTCAAGCTTTTAAAAAAAAACTATATATTATCTTACACTTAAAAACATTTTAATACCTTTTAGTCTATTTTTAAATAAAAGCTTGATTTAAATATGCTTTTTATTGATATTTATTATCACAAAAACATTTCCAACATTTATTAAATGTGTGTGTTTTACAACGTTAAAATTGCATTCGCTAACTTTTCTTTATTGAATTATTCACCCTAAAGCTTTTGCTCCAAGTTTTGAATCTTTGAAAATATTAAATTACTTACAGTGAGAATTTTAAAACAAATTCAATACATTTTGCGTGTTTTAAATGCAAATACAGCTTGTGCCTAAGCAACTGAAAAGTTATTCAATCTTTTATAACAACTGAAGTTTCCAAAATATAAACTAGGAGAGACGCCTTGCTTTTTACTTACCAGTTTGTTGAGCAATTCCGATTGTTCATAACATGAATTCTACTAATAAAAAAAATTATTTGTCTTTATTTTATATCATTTCGTCGGTGAAGGAAAATGCGAATATTGGTTTTTATACATTACCATTGTATTCCTAACATATACATTATTGAACCAAGTACCTCTTAAAAAATATGCCTTATCCATGTAGTTTGTGGTTTATTTAATAATAACAAATAGATAGTACAAAACTATATGTTGTGTAAAAGTTACACGTAACTTCAATTGTTTCGTAATCTTGAACGAAAAAAATAATTCGAAAAAGAAAAAAAGAAACAGAAGGGAATACAAAAATGTTTGTATCAACCAAAGCATGAAGGTTCTGGATATTGGTTTTCTTTTGTAATATAATATCAATAGATTATAACTCTTTTCCAAACTTTATTTTCAACAACTGGCAACATTGTGTTTCTCGAGACAATTTCATTTCACGAAATGTTATTTTTGGGCTATATAGTAAAGTTTGTATGTTTCAATTTCCTGCTTCACGAGTACTATTTTTTTTTAAATCTAAATTCTTGATTTAGTAAGGAAATTCTGCTTCACAAAACTTTTCAAAGATTTGTAAAAATGTAGTATTTCATAGTTTCCACATAACAAATGCAATAACAGACATATTTATTGCAAAAGACTTATTGTTATGCTTGTAATGTGCTAACTCTGTTTAGCGAAAATTCTACATTCTACAAACTTATAATACAATTTTAGCATTTTTCAAAATCGTCTGGTGATTTGTAAAGATGTAGTATTTAATTTTAGCATTGAAAATACAGAAATAAACACAAGAATCTCGAATTGTTTTTAGAATAACATATTGTTATTAATGGCTTTTCTGCTACTCACATTGTATGTCTGGATCAAAACTTTAAAAGCTTTTTTCTCACATTTTAATGGGCTCAATTGAACTGAAATTTTCTATACACGATTGTTTTAGATGACAATACGATAATTTAACTACAATTAATAAAAAATAATTTATTAAAACTAATTATTCAAAGAATTAAATTTTGCACCAAGTTTTCCGCCAAGTTACCAAATGGTCGCCAAATTCGTCGCCAAGGTGATGGGGTCATTGCTAAAACTCTCTTTTGTTAACTGGTGACATCTTTGCAGATCCATCTTTTCTTTTTCAGGGGAAGCGTTGCAGGGAAGCATCAACTCATGTTCGTAACACTGCTCCCCATCTTCAAGATAGGCGAATGTTACTGAAAATGAATGTTACTGAAAATTTAAGGTATAAAAAAATTATGTTACGCAAAGTGTAAAGTTTGAAAGAAAACCCATGTTTAAAAACCTCGTTTTTCAACAGTATTATTTTAATTTTAAGAGTATTGGTTTATTTCTGTGCATAGGTTCTTTCATTTTATTCATACAACCCATTTTTGATACTTTTAACATAAATTTTTTAATTGGATTTTCTTTTCTGTAAGCCAATAGTTTTAATTCTAATTGTAAAAGTTAAGTAATTCCGAAAAAATTGGATTCCTTTTAATGTCGAAAATTACATAGTACTACAATTTCTTCATCATCATTATATATATATATATATATATAAGTTTATTCATCTTTTTTTTTTTTTGTTTTTTTTTCATTTCAAAAATACAGAAGTATTTAGTTAATAGTTTTGAATGCAAAAAGAATATACTTTGAATTCTACTGACACTTTCTTTGCACTACTACTAATACTTTAAGAATTCTACTAATACTTTGAATTCTACTACACAAGATTATATGCAAATTTTGATCCCTTGGTGGTAGAATAACACCTTGATCTCATTTTGTTTATGTATAGGGGTGAGATGAATTTAAATTATTTTCAATATACACAAAAAGAGTTTCTTTTTTAAATCGTTGTTTGTAATTTAGTTTAGTTTTATTAACGTCGCACTAGAAGCAACACGAGGGCTATTGGCGACGGACCTCGTAATTTTGAACCACGGTCAAGTGACGAGGACGACACCTGAGCTGGCACTCCCCTCTCCTAACATCCACACCACGCCAACGGGAGGACTTTGGGCCCCGAACAGATTTAACGTGCATCAGCCCCGGCTACACGGCGGGTCTTTGGTGGCCAAGGATCGAACCCGCGACTGAACGAAAACCGCCAGCCGCTATCCACGACCTTGACCACTAGGCTACCGCGGCCCATCGTTGTTTGTAAAAAGGTAAAGATTTGATGCTTAGACCCCCGATAATTCCTTCTGTATTCTGGAATTAAGGGATTTTACAATTTACAAGCTAAGTAATCGTTCATTTTCAAACATTATATTCATCCATTCTTTATAAAATTCTTTTCACAAATAGTTGGATAAACAGTTTGTTCAATGCACCCAAATTTCCATTTTACGTTGATTTCAGTAAAATCAATGTGGACGTTGTCGCTGTTATACAATTATAAACCATTCTTTCAGCCTCGTAATATTTAGTCAGATGTTGTAATTCATTTAGTAATTAATTTACACGCTTTATTATTTTGGAATAAACACATTTGTGTTAAATGTTCTCGAAGTAAATTCTGATTAAATAATTTTTCTTGGAACTCCGACACTGCTAGAAATCCAATCTAGTTGCACTTGTTCTAAATTACATGGAACGGAAAGTCGAATATTGCAATAATGCGACTAGAATAATTAATAAAGGAGTAAAAACTAATGAAATATGTTATAAACTCGGTTATCAAATCATATTCCTCCTAAATCATGATATATTCTGTTTAAGTCTCTTGAGCTTATGAATGCGCATTGGCTTAGATATTGACTCTATAAATATCTAAAGTACATTCTTTAACACTGATTCTACGCTTTGAGGAATATTAGTGAAATGTCAGCTCCTTTTATGGGTCATCATAATTTTTACACCTATGAAAAAAAATTAACTTAAAAAATATTTTACCATTAAGTGAGATGCGTTTTTATTAAAATAATCCGTACATTCTTTTTATTTTTGCTTTGTTTTCTCATAAAATTTACAGATATAATAGAATTATACGAATTTGATACTCGTAAAAGCAGGTTCATTGCCTGTGATTACTTTCTTCTTTTAAACTAGTTATTGCGAAATATTTAAAGAGTTTCACTCCAAATTTAATGTATTAAGACCTTACAGCTTATTTGCAATTAATATTTTTTTTTAATTTGAAAATAAATAGTTTGAAGTAAGAAAAATAGAAAAAAAGTATTGTTGAATTTTTCATATGATTTTAAAAAATTATAAAACTGAGCAAAATAAAAAAAAAATTGTTCAATGAAATGCGCGGCGAAGAAACAGATTTCCCCACTAAAAGAATTCTTTTCCTTACAACATGTTAAATAGAGTTAGTCCTGATTTATTACATTAATTATCTATTATAAAAGTCCCTTTGTTGGTTAATAGTTTCTAATCAATACTAAAATCATTTGACACCAAAACATTTCAAGAAAAAAAGTCAAATTATAAAGAAGTTACTCAAAAGTCATGAGGCAAAAATAGCTGCCTCACTACTATCTTACAAATCTGAATAATTTTGTTCATTTTCAGTAATTTCTGATTCTTTATTACATACGATTTAAGTTATACATCAATCAACGGGTAAATCAAATCCTTAATTTTTATACATGTATGTCAAACCAATAAAAAAAATCTAGGAGAAAATTTATTATGGCACTTTTTTGACCATTAAGTTCATTACTGGAAAAAACAGGCATGAAATAGTTCCTATGTTTTATAGGCTGATCCAGTTGAATGAATGAATACAGCTCTTTTGGAAAATTGCTTCGTGGTCGTATTTTGTTCAGAAATTAAATTTAAATAGTTAAAAAATAAAAAATATTGCTTTGCATTTGTTGCTAACTTCTGTGAAATAATTTTTGTAAGCATAAACGCCATCGGCTGCTTGTGGCGATGGAGAGTGGGATTTTCAGAGGATGAAGGCAATTGGTAGAGCTTTCCAGTAAAAGTTTCTAAGAGAATTTATGAAGTTAAGGAAATATAAAAATTAGAATTATATTCAAACTAAGATAAATAAATTACTTTTAATTTTAAAGAGTAATTCCGCATCCAAAATGAGGAGTAATTCTGTTCACTCATTTTCCAGGATTAGAAGATGAGCATAAACCTGATAAAATATCTAACTTTTTGAAGGCATCGTCAGTTGCGGAGATTTTATGTATCATTTTTAATAAGTTCCGAAATGTATTGAAAATTCTCTGACGGCTGCGAATACGTCGTAATTTAGTTATTATAAGAATTTCGTTTAGATTGGGTCCTTTCAGACTATTTGATGGTTCAGATCTCCAGCCAGGGAGGCTCCATCTATTCAGGTTCGTGCATGATGTTAGCATAGGGGTGTTCTTCGATAAGTTTGAGAGTTTAGTTTCATCTGTTGATGGTGTCTCCTTTTTTAAGTTTTGGTTTTGGATACTTTAGACATCCCTGCCTAGATCAATATATATGTCACCATAATTAATATAGATTGTGTTTTTTTCAGCATGGTTTAGATCTCGCACAGCCTCAAGTACGATGACGAACATCGCACTTGAGGCATCTTGGTTTGAGTCTGCAATTTGCTGAAGAATGATTAAAATAATTACAATTGTGAAGCACTATGTGGCCCCTGGTAGCCTTTTTAAGGATTCAATTGACACAACATGTAGAGTAGATTACTCAGATGGAAGATACCTGGAACGTTCATCGATTTTATAACTTCAATCATATACATTGAATAGTTTTTTTTTGTGTGTGTGTGTGTTAACTAGGCTATTTTATTGACCACGTGACCCTTAGTTTTTAGTTCAGTTTCAATGTAGTTTACGTCTGTTGAGCTGTGCAATTTGGATAAGTTGTGTTGGCTTGAAAGATGTTTTTTCGCATACACAGATAATTGGTACGTTATTATTATTAAATTTTTGGACCGTTTATTTCATGAGAGAGAAAACCTTAGCTCACAATTCCCAAAATCTCTTAAGATTTTGGGTTTTAATCAGTCCTCGTTTATCAAAAATAAAAGGAATTCTCTAAGAAAATGCCAGTTTTTCGTTTTTTTATCTTTTCAGGTGGTTAATTACGCTTAGTTCCTGTTAATGTTTATCAATTTCCAAAACAAATTTTTCGAAAGTTTATTTTAAGCAGTGTTATAAAAAAGAAATCAACTGGGATACTTTCTCACTGAAAGGTTTTTAATGAAAGCTTTACGAATAATAATATAGTTCTAAAGGAGTTGCGAGAGGCATAAAATAAAATAAAGCAATAGTTTGTTTATCCGATGCACATTTTTATAGAATTATTTTTGATGAGTTTGAATAATAAATATTTATTTAGTATAAAATTAAGATATTGTTTTGAAAGGTTCCATACTTTTGTTCATTCCAAGCTAGTTTATTTTGAGCGAAAACTTATTTTTCACCTCGTTTTGTTTTTATTTAAAACTCGAAAATTAAAACGTTCTGAAGGTTAAAGCATTTTAATAGCTACACCTATTTCCAGTCCCAAAAATGTAAGTTAGAAAAATAAAACGGTTAGAAAAATAATTTTTTTTTGAAGACTTCTGCGTGTTCTGTCAAAGTAATTTCTTTAAACGCAGCAGAAAATGAATGCTTCTTTCATTTTGCATTCTGAAAGAATAATATTTTGATGAATATTATTCTTTCAGTCATATTCTAAAAGTAAGCAGTTTCAGAATATGACTGAATTCATTGTCTTTAAATTAAGCTTTCTAAAGTCATTGTGATTCCAGTGACTGAGCTTGCGCAGAAGTGACAGTTCAATGTCACAAATTGTCACAATTCATCAAACTGAAAGCACAGAAAGTGAAGTATGTCAGTTATAATGAATAACTTTAACATTATTCTGGATAATGTATTAACTTCGATAGGAAACAGTATGCTCTTGTTTTCACAGAGATTTTATTATACAGATTTTAATCATGCTTGACATCAGATTTTGAATTATTAGTTCTGTTTATACTATTTGTATTCGCAAAAGAGTTTTAAAATAGTGTTCGGGGTGTGGCTATTAAATAACGAGACTGACGCTGCTACAGAAAAAGTACGCATGCGCCAAACGCCAGCGACCGACAGCTGTTTAGCGTGAAACCTTTTCTTCCGAATGCAGTGCCTTTCGCTTCTGTAAGCAAATACGTATAGCCATACGCTTCGTTCACATAAAAACTATTTTTTTTTTTGTTGTTTCGCCGCGAAAAAGATAAGTGAGCAACGAATTGTTGTGAAATTTCTCATATAACTCGGAAAAACCGCTACTGAAATTCATAATTTATTGAAAGAAGTGTACGGCAATGAATATTTATCGCGTGCAAGTGTTTTTGAGGGGTTTAAGCGTTTTCATGATGGCCTATAAGACGTTGAAGAGGATTCACGCCCAGGTCGCCCTCCCACGTCAGAAATTGATAACATTAACGAAAAAAATCAGTAATCTGGTTCAATTTGTTCGTCAGTTAAGTATTCGCGCGATTGCTGAGACTGTAGGAATTGACAAATAATCCGTTTGGAAAATTTTTCTACCAAGACGCTGCCCCGGCTTGTTCACATTGCCTGCCAAGAGGTTTCTAGCCAAGAAAAGCATCCCAGTGTTTGACCATCCATCTTATTCGCCGGTTCTTAAACCTTGCGACTTTTATCTGTTTCCTGAGGTGAAATCTGTATTAAAAGGAACAAGATTTGAGTCCGTTGAAGCTGTGAAAGAGAAAAGGCACGTGTCCTGCAGGAGCTGACAGAAGACTTCCTGGACTGTTTCGAACAATGGAAAATTCATATGGAGCATTGTAAGGATTGAGGAGGAGTGTATATTGAATTTGATAATGAGTAAGCATGTATTACAACAAAATAAAATATTTAGCCTCACCTCGTATGACATTAACATAAAATTTAATAGCCACATCTTGTATATGGTATAACAATATGTATTGTTTCTTTCAGTACATATGTATTTATATAATTTTAAACGTTCTGGAAGTAAACATATCTATTTAATGGCTATCTTTATAAAATTACAGGTGTTGTGTTTGTTATAATGTATCTGTATCTGGTTGACACAAAGATCCACTAAGCTACAACCAATACGCCTCAAAATTTTAAACCACAGTCAGATGAGGAGATGGCGCTCCTCTCTCCACATTCATGCTAATTAGACAGAAAGACTTGGACTCAAAGTCATGACCACCCTAGCTACCGTGGTCATTTTACAAATGTTTCCAAAAATTTCAGCTATATTATTATCATTAAATATTACTAAAATTGTGTCTTTGTTTATTTCCCAACAAAAAGGAATTATTTTTGTTTTTTAAATACATACAAATTAATATGCTTTAAACGTGATGAAAGTGAACTTTTTTTTTTCAAATCGAATTTGATTTATTATGAAATATAATACTGAACAAATTGTGAGCATTAATTTTGCCATATTGTTACATTGGAATCATTTTTAAAACCAATATCCATTCAGGTCTCAAGATAATGAAAATATATTTCGATATATTAACAAAATTATTAGCATTTTTTATGGCAGAAATCAAAACTATTACAAAAGTTTCGTAATATAATTTGTTCTGAAAAAATCAGAACAAATTATATTACGAAACTTTTGTAATAGTTTTGATTTCTGCCATAAAAAATAAGCTACTATTAGTATGATAACAGAATATTATTAGTTACTGTATTAGTCAATAGATAGTAACTGTCTATTCAACAAATAACAAGTAAGCCGATCTAGTGATCCCATAACATAGTACCAGTGACAACAAATCAATAAGAAAAAAAATTAGAGAGCAAAGTTATAGTAATTGATGTTGTTTCCGATATTGGATGAACATTGCTACTCGAGTATCGAATCCATTAGCATAATTACTCGGAACAAAATAAATCTCCTACCATAGTTATCCTTTACTAAAATTTTAAATGAATATTCTGTAATGTTAACTGGTAGAGGAAACTATGAAATATTTTGATATACATAAAATTAAACACCTAACTATATTTACTTTTCCATTCTAAAATTTATAGCGTGTTTCGATGATGCATCGTGAATTCTAATTAATACTGAGAAATAATCGAGATATCTGCGTATTAATTGATCCTCATGTTGCGACGTTGGGCTATTCGCGGTTTTCTCTTCACTAACTTTGGGGACTTTTAATTAAGATTGATTGCTTTTGCTAAACAACCTTTGCCCAACCAAAAATGAAACGTGAATATTCAAAT
>BMAW01121985.1:695749-733923 GCA_019974015.1 Nephila pilipes | reverse complement strand
AACACATCGACTCACCAAGAAGGAGTTGTCCGATTGCAATAGAAATTGTAGGATGGACAGAACATATATAAAAAAAACAAACGATTAAAATTACAGAGTAATTGACTGATTTACTTCAGAGTTTGGCCGTTACAAAGGGAGGAAATCAGTTCTGACAACATACATCTCGATGCCCCCTCCTACTCTGTTATCCAGCGTATATATATATATATATATATATATATACACGAGTATGTATGAGTTATATGAATTATATAAATAATCTAAGTAAAAGTTAATTATATATAGTAAGGATCATAAATGAATCGTTAAAGAGGACGATTGATTTATTGTTCATTAACGTCCCACTTAAAAGCAAAACGAGGGCTATTGGCGACGGACCTTTTCATTTTGAACTCGGTCAAGTGATGAGGGCAACACCTGAGCAGGCATATCCTTCTCCAAACTTCCACACGACGCCAATGGGAGGACTAGGAGCCTTGACAGATTTAACGTGCATCAGTCCCACCCCACGGCGGATCTTAAGTGGTACAAGGCTTCGAACTCCTGACTCGGGGGAAACAACGCCTCCAACGAGACTGCGACCATGATCATTGGACTACAGCGACAACATTAAAGAAGACAAAGGAGATTTAAAATGGATTTAAAGTAATTTAAATTGCTGTGTTCGGCTTTGGAAAGAGTACGTGGTTAAACATATTTTATAGTTCCAAACCATCCAGCAAATTACTATATAATAGAATGATTATCATCAAAATCAATGGAATTAAGATACCATCGGCTTATAAATTACACATTTAGAAAGAAAAATTCTAACTTAAGAATAATATTCCGAATACAATCCTAACTCAACTTTTTAAGAACTTTTTACATTGCAAATACTTGAACAACTTCAAAAATATCATAAAAATATAAAATATTAAATAAATACTCATAAGATTATATATATATATATATATATATATATATATATATATATTTATACAAAGGAGAGTTTTTAAAAGTTAATAGCATAGTTAGTTATAGAGTGGACTAAACTGAAGTTTCGATATATCACATTTCTTTTCGATTTAGTTTATTCCAAACTTATCAAGATTCTGGACAGTTTTCGAACATTCGATGAGTTTAAACTTATTCTAGACATATCACAAGAAGTTGTTATCAAACAGAATATAAATTCGAGTAAAGTTTATACTACGAAGAATTTGGGGTAGATAAAAATTTTTTCCTCAAATATAACTCTATACTTTCGAAGTATTAATCGAGAATTTCATAATCATCTTCTCAGCGACCGTTTTAACTTTTCCTGTTTTCACTTTTTAATTATTGCTTAGGTAATGTTGCTTCATACTATTATAACATTTTCCCTCCTCTTTGGTTTTTTACACCCATGTTCCTAAATTCCAATTTTTATGTATTGTTCACAACAGGGGGAAATTAATTTCTTTTATTCAGATGTGTTGATATAATTTCGTACATTCTGAAGAATTATACACATGTATTTTTAATTATATTGGTTTTTTAAATTTATAATATGCAGATGTATTGTTTAGGTTTAATTATAACAAAGAAACAACCAAGATGTCTGGATAAAAATTTATTCTGCATATTAATTTATTCTTATGTACGTATTGTTGAAAATTCCTATTAGTAATGTCAATTCGTTAGGTTTCAGAATCCATAGATTGAAGTTATCCTCACTATGAAGAAGATAGTGTTAAATCTATTGAGTTCTACAATGACGGTCTTCTAAAGAAATCTTAAGAATTATATATAAAAATTAAGTATATGACTCGTTTATATTTTAGTAATAATTAAACTTTTCGATACTGTTAGATAATACACCCATTTCTTTTTTTTACACGATACATACGTTCCTTAGAAAACCGTGCAAAAAAAAATTGTGTTAATAAATAATACAGGTGACATATGGTAAATTTTTGGATAAGTTCCATAGCTTTAAAAAATCGTGCAAGATGAAAAAACTCAAAATATTTTCCCAAAATCTGCGCAAAATAATAATAATAATAATGAAATCCATGGTACATAATTATAAAACAAAAAAAAAATTCATTTTTATTACAAAAAAAAATTAAAATTGGTGTATAGTGAAAATTCAGTCTATAGGTACATACGACATATAAAAATTCAATCTGAAATTAGGAATAAAACTACTATCTAACAACTATTCACCGCTACTTGATAACAAGCGTGCGCGTTTATTACGAACTAGATCAAAAATGCTAATTAGATGTGTCAGATATGGCTTTAACAACTGTCGGCTTTGATTGAAAATGAAGAATTTCGTTCGTTATTAACGACCTCTGTTGGTTTCTTTGTTGTTACAAAGTCTGTTATTAGTGACTGTTGTTTTGGTTTCTCTCAAGTTGCTTACATAATTCTTGATATCTTGCTACACAAAACTTAAGAATACGTTGAAATTTTAACGCACGCCGTATGTCAGGATCATAAGTAAGAAAATGTTGTTTCATACTTGTAGCAAATACAAATGTTCCATACTTGTTATAAAATTCGGGTATTCCCCGAAACTACAGAAAATTTAAAATAAACAAGTCATGAAGTAGACCAAGTCTCTCATACATGTTGGGCATAAACTACCCGTCTTTTGATTACACTATCAAAATTAGAATTTAAAAAAAATTGGGGGGGAGGGGATTCGTGCTAGAATAATATATTCATGTAAAAGAGTATACTGGTGTACCGTGTTATTTTAAAATCGTGTAAAAAAGTGTTGGGTGTACTTAAAACTTAAATACTACGAGTAACTTCCATGTACGGATTCTGAAGCCTAACAAATCGATATTAATAGCTGTAATTTTACTTTCAAATTACTTTCCAAAAATTCATAACATCATAAAGAAATTTAAGATTTACTAACTCCATTGTGGGTAAAAATTCTATGTTGAATAATGTATATATTTATATACCATTGTAAATACTCTCCCAGTGACTGCGGAAAATGCCGCTAACGTCCCTTGAGCATGTTTATAACAGACTTTATAAGGCAACATTGTCACGAGAGTAAAGTGTGTATGTGCTCGTAGCAACTCGTTGTGTGGCCATTGTATCTTTGCGTGTTAATAGTTTCGAAAAAGATGAAAAGAACTCTGAAAACTTCGCGTTAGTTACGCCTGGTTTCAGAGAATTGGTTTGAACGGGAAAAAGGAAAGTGAATAGAAAAGCAACCGACGATCTTCGATTCAAATAAACGAAATTAAAACGCATGTGAAAATCGAATAGTTTCGTGCTTCTAGTTGCACAAAATGTTGAAGAATTGGTGTCTGTAAATACTTATCCCGATTTAATGCTTTTGTTGCTGTTTTTATTGTTTTTAAACTCTTTACTCGTGCTGTAAGTTTGGCTAAATTCCTGAGATTATGTTCCGCAAGAAGTGATATGACTTAATCTTAAATATGTCTTTGCGGGGGGGAGGGAAGGTTGCTGAAGATGAGTTGCAGATAAAAATAAAAAGGCATTGATTCCTCTCACAAAAGTCATGTATCTGGAATGCGCTCGCATAAAAACAACCAGCTTTTAACGTATTAAAATACAGAGTGTTTTAAAAGAATATTCCAACTTTAAAGAGCTTCTGTTATGAAATTAAATACATTATAACCTTTTTGGATCAAAGTAAATAAATTTATAATATTATAAATATTCCATGTGAGATCACACCACGAAAATCACGAACGGCACAACTAGTCGATAATACATAGAACTCCTCCTACACTTCTGTATTTTCGGTGTTACAATTTCTATGGCTGCAGCTATTCCCATTATCAGTTCGTCAAAGATCGTCGATAGTGACAGAATAAAAGCTCTTCTAAGTAGCTCCGAAGAAGAAAAGTCGTAAGGAATTAAATGATGGCTTCTTGTTGACGACTGATTAAGAGCAAGGTTGTCATCCAGAGGCATACTCAGGAATTATTTTTGGATGTGCATATCATCACTGATCATCAGTAAGTGATTTTCACCTTCTTCGCTGTTATTTGATGTCACTTTTCAGCTTCAAATTGACTTTTGGGACGTTTCCATTGGAGATAAAATAATTTAAAAGCGACTGATGTTTCCTCTTACTCATTGTCGAGCCGAAAAGTAAGAAAAAGATTCAAGAAAATTTTATTTTTTTCTCGACACATTTAAATCGACACAAGTTACTGGACTATTGTCCCTTTATGAAAGCCGAGAGTGCCGCTCGTGGACGATTCAACTCCGCAAAGGAATCTGCTCGAAGACCTATTTCATGTTCTCACAGATAACTGCATGGATGGAAAGAATGCCGTCTGTAGATCTTTCCCAGGATACAGTTGGGGGGGGGGACAGAACATATTTTATAGGGATGCACCCCTCCTCTCTTCGTCTACAAGTAATGACCCAGAGGCGCATTGTCAGAGACAGCAAAGACTTTTCTATTCTTGTCTCATGAATTTGCTTAGAGGGAATCCTTTTTCACTTCACCCTTTGTATCCCTTTGTAAACACTCTTTACTTTGGCACATTAGAATGAATGAATACATGCAGTTTCTTATACACGGGAGCTCTCTTATAAATAATACACAAATAATTACTTTAAATAAAGCTTGCCCTATATCATTCAATTCAGCTTAACTTTTACAAGTGAGACAATCTCACTGATTGGATCTACTCTCTACAGATTTAAAAGACTATCTGTTTAATACTGAATTGTAAATCTAACAGGATTTAATATTAATTCGAATTTTAATCATTAGTTATAATAGAGCTGATGGGAATTTATTGGAGTTGATGCAGTATACGTGCCAATAAGCGTTATTTTATTTAATTCTGGCGATAAGGCTTTTGATGCCAAATTTTATGCATGCCAATTGCTATTCGAATCAAAGTAAAGCTGGATAAAAGCTTACATAAGAACAGGAACTTACATAAGAAGTATTTTTACCGTTCGCAGAAAGTCAATGAAGAATTATGCGCATCATTTGTTTAAAGACTTCCTATACATATGCAAGAAGTTACGTTCATATTAATTATGAAGGGGTAATTAAATGAGCAAACATGTACAACACTTCACTTGACTCAATTCAGTAGGTTGCAAATGATCTAGGATAATTTAATATTTAAAATATAACTATTTATATGTTACATAATTTATTATTGTGTACAAGATATCTCTCGCTCAAATAGAACAAATATTAAAAAGGAAGTTAGTTCAAATATTTACAAAATTAATCACCAATAGATGACTGAAAAGATAGTTCATATAATATATTTATCATATTAGTATAGAATATAGTGGTGAAGAAACAACGGTCTAGTATCCTCATACACAGGAGTGTAAACAAGATTCAAGTACCTAGAATACTACTGCATGGATCTCTGGTTAGTGGCGTTGCGATAACAATGAATCAATTGGTACGAGACGTCTTTTACTGATCCAAGATGAATTCGACAGATCGTTGGATATTTGAAGAGCAGCATTCAGATTGGCAAGGCAAGAACCCCTTTTTTTTGCTGCTGTGTTCTTCTGATAGCTTCGTGGGTATGAATACAAACTATAGGTGCAAACGCACTCATAATTTGTATATCTACGCGCATGGGGAAATTAGTTGTTCTAATGTGCCGCCTCATGGGATGTTGAGAAGGTGGTAAGCGGTTTTCAAGTGGGCTGCCATAATTATAAAATAACATCATTAATTTTTTTTATTAAAAAATAAATATAATTGAAAAAAACCTTTATTTCTTTGATAATTAATTAATTCATTATCAAATAAAAGTATTTAGTATAATTACTGAAAAGGAACTGAGCTATTTTAGTAATATTGCTAACAATGTTGTAAACGACAGTAAAAATACAAATATTGGAATTACCAAGCTTAATGTAAAGAATGTAAGGAAAAATATTATTTGTTAATTTACTAGACAAAGACGAGTTAAAATTAGTAACAGACGATTTATTCTACTGCTTTATTGCTGCTAAAAATTCTCATGCGAAGTTAATCAATATTTTTCCGAAAAACATTACCGTGTTAAATATTTAAGTGACATTATTTATGATAATTTTTTATCAGTATTTATAAAACGTGTCAATAACGTTAGCAATACATTGAACATTGATAAAAACCAAATGCTGTAACATTCGAGCAAAATAATATAATATAAAAACAGATATATATTGTTCGTTTAATGAACTCTACGCAAGCAGCCATGAAATTCACAGCAGACGATTATCTAAAGATTTTAATCGTTGCCAGAAACTTACAAGTAAAGTTATCGGCTGCCATATTGAGCTGAGTTAGATCTCGAAGTCATCCATTATGCGTCAATTACTTACCTCGTCGACTTATCTCTCTCGAGATCACAACCACTAAATTTTCGTGATCTTTAATATGGATTATTCGGGCAGGTGCATTAAAAAAAACTCCAGAGTCGAAAATTTTGATGGATGACTTTAGTGGAGAAAAAATTAGAAAAGAACGGTTATCTGCTTCCTATGACAATCGATACTTATCGAAACTAATTACGACCGGAAAGACAAGTATTGCTGATTTCCTTCCCCACCCTTAAGGCTGAAATGGACCCTCCCCTCGAGACCGCCCCAATCATTTGGACTTTTAGGTAAGATACATTGATATTTAAATATCGGCAGAGTTGTTTTATAGTTAATAGTAATATGAATTGACTTGCTGATAGCGTGCGCGTCATATGTCGGTAGCAACAAATTGTTAGATGTGTTAACCTACAGTTTTTATGACAGTAAGAAAATCTGCAGAATAAGTGAATTTAAGATATTTATAGAGCTAATACTTTTTCCCGAGCTTACTGCATGTAAAGAATTTATGTAAATTTTATTCATACTCAGAATATCCAAATTTTATTGCATCTCAATGTATTCAAACACTTTAAATTTGTTACCAAATTGTTGTGAAATATCTTTTCTTCGTCAAGATGTGTTTAATGCATAAATATGACTTTTTAGCTACTAAAAAGGTTATTGTTTTAGGTAATGTATAAATTGGTCATTTGACCATTTTTGAAAATAAAGTGTGAAATGCACATGATTTGTTTTAATTTTATGGAAGCAATAGTTACGTTTAACTTAAAATAGGTTCAATTTAACAATTTATCCTTTGCTTTACTTTTAAGGCTCCCGTCTACCCGAAAATTTGATTTCGTCAGCTTAATGTTAATCCTATGGGATTTCGACTTGAATTCTCACATTTTTATTATTTGAACTGTTTGAATGCAATAAAGTGCATCTGAAAGAGCAAAAAATAATCAATGCTTCTGTGGAATTACTTTTCTCCAAAGATTTTTAAAAATATTTTTATTCTTATTTTAATTATTCTTTTTTGAGTTTTTCGGTCTTTGATGAACGTTTTCAAATATTTTTAAAAATCGAAGGAAAAAAGTATTTCCACAGAAGCATTCATTATTTTTTGCTCTTTCAAATGCACTTTATTGCATTCAAATAGATCAAATAATAAAGGTGGGAGAATTCAAGTCGTAATTCCATAGGATTAACATTAAGCTGATGAAATCAAAATGGCGGATAGAGGGAGCCTTAATATCTGAAATGAGTATCATTGTCTACTTCAATATTTCATTGTTTTCCTTAATTCTAATATTTGATTGAATAATTGAAAAATTATTAAAAATAAAAGTTAGCACCATTGATGGCTGAATCTGATCTTTGCAAAATTTTTCATAAAACAATTTTAACTTTTTTTTACAATCGATATTATTCAAAGAAACAATTTTGCAAAAAAAAAAAAAAAAAAAAAATCATTTTTGCGTCCATGTGTGTGTTTTACTTTAGATTGAAAGGAAAAAGATTTTTTAAAAGTGTTTAACGGGGTTCTATCGCGTCTCTTCCATTAACTAACACTCTGGTGATGTTGTTTGAATTGAAATCTCTTTCAATGAATGAAACGTGACTTGTGTAAATTAGAATCGAATTAGTGACTGAATGATTATTTATTAACACTCAGAAGCAACACGAGAGCTATTGGCGATTAACCTCGTAATTTTGAATGTCTGTGAAATGACGAAGATTACACCTGAATTGGCATTTCCCTCTTCAAACTTTTACACCACGCCAAAGGAGGATTTGGAGCTTTGACAGCTTAACGAGTTCCAGCCCCGTTACACTGCAGGTATTTAGTGGTCTCAGGGCTCGAACCCAAGACTCGGCTGGCCACTAGGTCACCGCGACTACATAGAATTAGTGAAGTGTGTGAATATGATTGATGAATTGCATTTATAAACAGCGAAGAATTTGATAAGAGAGTTGTTAGCGGTACAGAGAATTAGCACAATTTATCAACGAAGAAACTGAATGTTGCCTACACGGACAACTGTAAAAAGATATGAGATCGAATATAGGGAGGATCTGAGTTGGGTCAATGAGTCGGACCCTCATTTCAAGCACTACTAGGAACTCGGACCCGATTAATCCGTAACAAGCAAGTTCCATTTTTTTTATTAATCTTCTGGATCAGATGCGTATAGCGACTTCATCCATAGATATAGTAATCTGATATTGAACTTTGAATTTCCCTCGAACCCCAAAAAATAACTTGGTTGCTTTCTTTTTATTTCATTTGTATTGATATACAAATGCTACACATTTCATTTGTATTGATATGTGATTATTTTAAACTTTGATTAACCCATTGGCTTACACATTGTCAGGACGCATATTTAATTTGTAATAAAAATTCTAATATACTAGCTAACCCATTTAATTTTTTGAAAAAACCTTACAATTTAAATTTGGATGCAAATAGAAAAAAAAAAAAAAAAAAAAAAAAAAAAAAATTTTTTTTTAAATAAATGTCTTGTCTTTGTTGGACAATAATTATCATGAGCCAGAATGGATCCGAGTCGATACAGATGGATCTAAGATGAATGATGTCGCGGGAGCAGGTGTGCCCACCAGATTGTTCTGACAATATGCAACAGGGGGTAAATACTTAATTAACTTCGATGCTGAAGTCCACACGATTCTTTTGAACACGAAATTGTAGAATTCCAATGGACACCATCACATGTGGACATAGATGGTAAAGAGCGGACCTACTGGCTAAAGGAGGGCACATAATCATATAGGGAAGAGAGTGCTATTCCATTGGATTCCCTTAAAAGATGCATACGTTAGAAAATCATGTTAAACTACAACATGGATATATCTAATAAATCCAGAGAAAAATCTTGGGGAAAATATTGAAAATGACTGGAAGGAATTCAATCATAGACCACGTAAAGAGGCGGTGGCCAATTTTAGAATAAAAACTAGACATGATTGCCTAGCAGAACCTCTAAGGAGAATAGGTATATTGACCTATAGCTTATATCCAATCTGCATACTATGAATAGAGAACACTTGCTTGTTTGCCCGGGCCTTGACCCCATATTACAATTTACAGGTGATGTTTGCCTACTTTACTGGAGCACCAGGGATAGCATTTCCTGAAACTTGAATGTTCTCCCACTAGGACTTTTTTAGAGTTCTTACAGATGTTTTAATTTTTGAATTTATTCTTTTTAATAATGATTTTGTAAATGTTCTGATGTTTGAATTTTGTCTTTTTAATGATGATTTTTTTTATCTGTACTTTAAGTGCATTTGTAATTCCTTTTGGATGTTTGTGCGAGTTGCCAGATGTTTATGGATTTAGTTCCTTTTGAGCCCCATGTAACAACATTTCAAGTCCATTAAGTACGTTGTTGTTCGTGAGACAGACTGAGTGGCTGTAACTTCTTCTCAGAGTTTTCTTTTTTTCTTCAATAGATGATAATATTTGTAGACAATTGGAAAGTAGAAAAATTGATTTATTGAGTGGTGTATACCACATTCAACTTATCTTAAGAGATTCCGAGTTACGAGCAATTGTTTTTGGTGATTTTTCCAATCAAGCAATTATAGAAAATGACTTACCGTAAGAAATAACTATCTGAGAGGGATTTAGAATATATATTTTTTAAAATTCTTCTGTGTCTATTTCTTTTATTTTTCTAATTCTATTTCTTTTAATTCTTCTAATTTTATTTCTTTTGATTCTTCTAATTTTCTTAAAATTTATTTTCTTATCATTAAATAATAAGTATAGGGTCGACTATGGTAAAAAATATTTGTAATCTAATAGATTAATAATGGCAGATTCAAGTGAAAAAAGTTACCTCAAGCACAGCGTTCCAAAATTAAATACAGAAATGAAACATTTGATTAGGTCTTATTGATAGCTGCTACTTAAGGCTCCCATTCCCCAGCCATTTTGATTTTGTGGACGCAATGTTAATTCTAAGGAATTTCTACTTTTGATCTCAAATGTTTACTATTGTCTTTCAGAAGCACTTTATTGCATTCAAATCGACCAAATAGTAAAGATTTGAGAAGTGAAGTCGAAATTCCAAAGGATTAACGTTACGTTCACGAAATCAAAATGGCCGTTAGGTGGGAACCTTATGTTTTCTGTGAGTGTTTTTGGAATATGATTCTAATATCTTATATGATTTATATATGTAATTGTATAATAAAAGTCGCATGACATCAAAATTAAAATTATTAATTAGTAAAAGTATTGTTATTAATTATTACATAAATGAGGGGAAATGTAGTTTTTGAATGCGCTGCAATTTTAGCTCAAAACACAATTTTTTTCCCCTTATGTCTTATAATACAACTTTTATATCAGTTTATGCTTGTGATTTTAATTTAATTTAACTGAAAAACATTTTAAAGTGTGTATTAATTAATTACAGGAGCATATCAGTCCGAATTAAAGAAGCTATTTAATGCAATTTATAGTGGTGATAAAAGTTGTGGATACTTTTTAAGCATTACGTATTTTTCAACCTTGCGTACATATAGAAAATGAATTGCTTCGTGTAATGCCCAAATATTTATATATCATTTTTAAATTATATTCTATGATAAATTCAAAGAAAAAAAAAAGGATAAGGAATTCAAATCCCATTAACTTTAAAAACATTAACTTTATTTACTTAGCAATACTAACTTTAACATACATAACTTTATCAACTTATTAACTTAAACATAAATGCATTAACTTTATTCTCTAAAAGAAATACAAATTTGAATGAGTTTAGATAGCATTTGGAACTCAAAGCTTAATAAAACACCACAGTAATTTTTCTGAGAATTTATTAATTGTAAGCTTTAAAGTGTACAGTTTGAAATTCGTTTTCTGGAATTCAGTTTCTCTCTCTCTCTCTCTCTCTCTCACACACACACACACACACACACACACACACACACACACTCACATACTTCATTCAGTCTGTTATGCGAAAAAATGTCGTTTTGTATGCCATACAATGTGAAAATTTTTTTAGAATTGTCTGCAGTTTTAGCTACTGCTGTAAATAATTACATTTATTTTCTTGAAATAAACTCTTTTTTTTTTTAATGTTATATGAGAAATAGAAAGTCGGCAAAATTGTACCACAAATATATCTAAAGCAATCTATATATAATGATATTGCTTACCAAGTTTCTAAAAGTAGTATCGATAAAAATTAGAGTTGCATTTAAAAAACTAAATCATCCTTCAATGTTTGTGGGTTTTAAAATAAACTGATCTTATATAAGGGAGATGAAACAAGTAGAATAAAATAATATGGAACTGTTCTAGTTTTAGATACTGAAACGTTGATCAATAATGCAAGCATTGTGATTCTTTGTATGCTCTAAAATTTGTTAAAAAAAATTATTTGAAGGAAACGCAACGCAAGTACTACATAAATTATAATGTTCTGCATAGCTTACAACAGCTGCCCACCCCAGCAGAAAGCGGAGAGCTTGCTAGAAATTTCGCAAAGTCATGCAGCAGTATTAACAGTTCATTAACAACAGGATCAGTGTAATTAAGAATTGCGAAAGCTCCAAAATCTTGTCTCGTCGTTTTTAAATGTACCGAAATTGCAACGATAAGGCACCTCATAAAAGAGATCAAAAGAAAATCTAAAACCCTGAATTCGAATTACCTTATTCAGTTACTGAAGGTTGGACTGACTTAATCCATTTTGCTTGAGAAAATCTACCATCTTCAAGTCCTGTCGAATGGTTGCCACTGATTTCGTTCTGGATTCTATAATCTTTATTTATTCCTCCAAAAATTTATTTTTTTCTTAAAGCATTAAATGCCGGATATAAAAATAATGGTGTCAGTAATTAGAAAGCTAGTTCAAGAGTTCGCGATAAAAAATAAATTATTCTCGGAATTTTTATCGTTCTCGAGTTTTAACGGTGGCAATAGTACGAAATTATTATTTTTTTCCCCCACTCCGTAACAGTCGCAGCTGCAATACGCAGACAAATCCCGTTTTACTTCCTTTTTTATTTATTCATTTTATATTTCATTTTTTTAAAAAAAAATATCTAGATCATGCTTGAGAGAGAAGTGGTAACGGTTTATGGGCTTACGAAATTAGAATAAAATATGGTGTCGACAAATCATCGTAATATTCGAATTCTAGTTAGCAGGAATTCCATAATCGCGACCCCATATGGTTTTCTTCGTGGACTTATGCTTATAAATGTGGCAGTAACGGATTGAAATTTCACGGTAATGTAGAAGAACTTGATATTTATTGTAAATTTCCAACTGCGTTAATTCTAATTCTAGTCTCTACGTCATGGATGTCGAAACGTTTTTAAAAAATAATTTGTTCGATTATAGGTAGGGCTTGTCACATTTGGCGAACTTTTTTTTCTTTCATAGTCAAAGTGAATAAACAATTGACATAGTTGTATAATGAAATAGCCTGAATATATATATATATATATATACAATGAAGAAAAAGTTCTAAAAAATTAAGAATTGAGTACTTCAATAATTACACACTCAATTTTGGGTTGATCTATCAAAAAATTTGTTAAATGATGCTAATCTTGAAATAAATTTTGATTTCTTACAAATATATCCTAAAAAAAGGAATAAAACTTTTCAAAATAGAAGGCTATTTGTTATCTCCATTTATAAATTGACCAATTAAAACATGTCAAAGCAAGAGCAAACTGTTTGATACTGAAATGTTAACAGGTTAAAGCATACATCTTTATTATTATTATTATTTCAATGCTTATTCAACCAGTTTTAAGCATGAAAAATAAGTAAAAATAGAAATAATCGGTAGGAAGAATAGAATAGCTCTTTTTTAATTATTTTTTTCCTTCAAAATTTATATTTTGGGCAGTTTTTATTTTTTAACTTATACTATAAAATCCTAATAAGTGTTTAACTTATATTATAAAAATGCTTTGTAATTGAACAATTTTACAGGGAGTTATGTATATATATATATACTACTCAACTGGTTTTGAAAGTGGTGTACTTTTTGTATTTAACGTTGTGACTTCTTCTAAAACAGTTTTATAGATCCAGTTTATCTTTCAGAAAATATATGATTTCAGATTCAAATACTTTAAGTCCTATCCAGGACCAAAAATACCTTTCTTTAAGACTTAAATTTAGAACATTTTTAATCACTTCTTAAAGACATTTTAAATTTAGGAGCATGTTGTGTCAAGAATTTTTTTAAATAATCTTAGACATTGTTTTAAATTTTTTGCTACATTTTAATATCAGCATTTGCAAAAATAAATAAATAAATAAACGTGTTAATTATGGCTCTTTTCACCTAATGTTAAAGAGCCTAATTTTTAACTCGTAAAACTTTTTCCGTTATAAAAATTTCACAGACTTTATGCATATACTATATGTTAATTTATTAACACATAGAGAGTCGCATATCTTAATGTATTACTCATTTCTGTTGGAATTAATCTGTTTAAAAATATATTTGATTTTTTATCTTCAACATTTTACTGTCGAACTGATTCTTAGTTTTATACCTAAAAGCGAAAAATAATGCATTTGTAAATTTTACGGGGATTCATTTATAAACGTAATATAAATCTAAACGTTATATAAATGTGAGTATAGTAATTATTCAAAAAATTGCATTAATATTGTCGCATATTTCTGTCTATAAAAATGTTCTCGAAATGGGTCCAATTCTCTAACAGTAAGAAGAAAACCTTAAGATGTTTCATAAAATGGAATGAATTGAATTAAATTTGAAATGTGATTTTCGAAATGTATCATCTAAAATGATACAAGAATGAATAAAAATCATAAAATTAATTTTTTTAAAATTAAAATGTAAAATTTTTTGAATTGCTGATTATAAACTAGGAAATGAAAATGGAAATCAGTTTTTAAATGTTTGCTTCGAAAATTGCACATCTGCCTTTTTACACAATGAGAGGCATTAACAAAGAATAAAAAAAAGTATCATTTGATTAAAATTCTCAGAAAACACTTAACGGATATTATTTCACTAGAACTCTTTTAAAGATGTCCTAATTCTTTGCCTATTCATTTTTCGTTACTTTTTTTCATTGTTTCTGAAAATCTAATCACCATTACACAAATCTTTGAAAAATGAAATTTATATTTTCCTTTCATCTCTCAATCTTCTTTTTGAAGTATGAAGCATTTTTGTAAATGAAGCATCAATTGCAAGAATATGTTGTTAAGAATTACACATTAATTACTTTGTTACAAAGATATGAATAAATCTTCTTAACGACATTGCATCTCTTAGATCAACATGCAAAGATTCATTTTACATTTTCCTTTGGCAACATCAATAGTTACATTTATCTTAAGATATATTTAATTTAATAATTTAACGTTTGCTTTAATTTTAACATCTAAACAGAATATCGTTGTTAACTTTAATATCATATACTTTGCTTTTATTCTTTTTTGTTGTCCAAAAATGGCATTGTGTTAAGCCTTAGAAGATGGTATGTTTTTGTCTGTGATAACAACATGGCGATGGAATAAAGAATAAAGTGAAATCTGTGGAATTGTACTTTTAAGTTTATTAGAAGGATGAAACTTAAAATTGTCTTTTCGATGCGATGTTATGAGATTTCTGGATCGGGGAATAAAATTTACGTTGGAGAGGAACGCCTTCATTTTGTCTATTTTGTACATGTACTTTTTTAAGCGTATCATTATTAGGATTTGTATATTTGCTATTTTGTAACAAAGACAGAGTTAAGTATTCCAACCTGCGCTACAAATTATAATAAATCTCCCTAGGAAATTCAAACGTTTTACTTCCATTGTTTCTTTTTCTTTAGAATAATCCACTTATCATATATAATACGCGAGTAAATTCAACATGTATCTATTTCATCTTTCAAATAAAAATATAATAATAACTTATTCAAAATTCCTAATTCACGAAGCTTCTAGTTATTAGAGCAAACACTCAGAGTTTAAGTCACGCGCATATTAAAATTCAGAATTGATTTCTTCTAATTAGAACTAAATTTAAAACGTCCGAGTAAAACAGACTTTTCATAGCAATTAGTGAACCATGTTCTGAATTATTCATGGCTTCCATATTCCTCGTTTAATTACGTACGGGACTTTAAAGGCACATTGCATAAATTGCAAGTCCATGCTACCTTAGGTGACCTGGGATTTCTGTTTAGAACACTTGGGGGTTAGTGCCATCTTTGATACTTGAATATAAATGTAATGGAATAGCTGAAGGGTGTGAGGCATTTGAAATTCAATTCTCAAGACTTCTTACCCTCTAGTATCTGGAGGATGGAAGATACATGTTTAAAATTTAACATTCATTTAAAGAGTTTTATGGAAAACGATTCATCTTTGAGCTGGAAGCGAGGCGTATGCTGGCAGCCATCTTAATTTTGAGCTAATTGAATCGAATTAAAGGTCTTTCTAAGGTTATGCATCTTAAATTTTCTATTAAATCAAAATGTGATTAATTTTCTGAGTCAAGTTAACTCGTAGCCAGTTTTGATGGAGTCACTGTACATTTTTGCTAGATAAGTGATCCACCTGAATGATTAATCGAGCTTATCGTAATTTCTTTTTAGATAACTTCCTACGCATCATTTCCATTTTGTAATGCTAGCTAGTTTTGGTGGGGCTTCATGTGGAAGTAATTTCACATTTTTTTAAGTATGAGGATTATACTCACAGGGAATTAAAAGAATACCTTGAGAATTTATAATTTTTCAAAATTTTTGTGCCAATAAGAATTTTTAAATGAAAAAGTATTTATATAAATCAAATGATATTTATTAGAAATTCTATGTATTCTAAATTCTATAGTTCGCAAATTGTAATCAACCAGTAATGAATTACGAAGAAACGAAAGAATTTTTTAAGAAAAGAATTTAAAATATTAGAATTATTTGATAATAAAGGTGCAAAAAAATTAAGAAGTTCAAAAAAATCACAAATAGAAATTTTTTAAACTTTTAAACAAACTGAATTGAACTAAAAATTCTTATTCACATAAAACTACAACAAAAAATCGTATTTTTATAAAATAAATTCTATTATGCTATTTAAAATTCATATCATTTTTAATTTGAAGAAGCTTTTTTACACATAATAAAATAGGAATATAGATTTAGGAAAAGAAAAGCATGTAATCTTGACAATTGCCATTTGATTGATTGCTTTTATTAACGTCGCACTAGAAGCAACTCGAGGGCCATTGGCAACGGACCAAATTTTGATCCTCAGTCAAGTGACGAGGATGACATCTGAGCTAACACTCCCATCTCCTGACTTCCAAACCACACCAAAGGAAGGACTTCAACAGGCATTTGAAGAAATATAGGTAGCAATTTCTTATATATATCTAAGAATTAGTTTATACATATTACTTTCAAATTTGAGTTAAAATAAGTCCCATTAATACATATAATTCTCCCAAACAAAGAAACAAAATATTACCATTGACTTTTCTTATACAACATGCGTAATTAATTCACAAAATAGTACAATAACGTGAAAAACACAAAAGATATATATTACATTTATTTTATAATTGTAATATAAACACACACACACACACACACATATATATATATATATATAATAAATACAAACACAGATAATTATACAAATATACAGATAGATCCTAATTATAAATAAAGTGCTCAATATTTTTATCCGAAAGCAAATCTATTCACATTAAATTCTGGAAACAAATCTTTTAATTTGATACAATGTAATTCAATCACGGAATATCTAGATCTTATTTTCTCTATCAGTGTTAATTTTATTAAATAAGTAATAGGAATTAATTAGTGTTGCCACTGAAGAAGCAACATTTTATTTGCATTTAATCAAGTGCTCAATATCAATGGGTAATGCTAGATAATGTTAAAATATAAATTGGTCTTATAATCGTTAGGTGGCATTAAGAAAATTGTCTTTAATTAAATTTTGATTGTTTTTATTTTATTTATGTGTCACATTTCTTTCACCTATTCATAAGTTTTTAGTTCTTCTAGGTATTTGTTTCATATAGGTGTACAATACTTTTTTTTTTTCAAGGAAAATTAATACAATAAATCGAATTTCAAATGTTGCAAACGATAATTTTTCGACTCTTTAAAGCTATTGCAAATAATTAATTGGTGTTTTTCAACTGCATGATTTCGCAATGAAATGAAATTTAAATAAAAAAAAGTCAATTTGTATTTCGTTATTTACTGAAAATAACTTAAAATTATAGGAAAATTTACACTAACCGACAAAGAGTTAACATTACGGTAACCATAAAACACAACCAAAGTGATGATTTTACCTAGCTTTTAAAATTTCTAATATGGTCTGAATCCATTAACACACGATTCAATTACAAGAGAGTCTGCTTTATACGCGGATTTATTATGGCTCTCTCGAAAAACAATCACTTATAATATCACTCCTAGACAATATGGCGTCACAATTCTTATTTACTTATCATTATTATTTAAATTCAAATTAATCTTTTTTATTCGGTTTCTGACCCTATTTCCTGTCAGGAGAAAATATAATTAATTTTTTTATTTTTCATTCTATATGCATGAATCAACATTGCTGTGAAATGTTCAAGTTTAAAGTACTTTTCTTTGTAAGATATTAGCTCAGTGAGATTAGTTGTACGTTCAACCGTTTCGTAATGGTAAAATTTTATAATGAAAGTATTCTAAAGATTTTTCTTATTTTATTGATTTCTCAATGATTTGTTGTTTTGAGCAGCAGGGATCTCGGATAAGGGAGCAAGAAATTAGGTATGCCATGCAAGATATTAAAAAAAAAAAAGTCAGTAAAAAACAATAATCCAATAAGGATTGGTTGATGAAAAAATAAACTCCTTCTTCTTTAAATATTTTAAGTGTTCATTTATTAAATATTTTCAGTGTGTTTTTTGCAACAGACGACTGACTCACATATTGTAAAAACAACGTACACGACCATAAACACATTTATTCTCGAATTAAACATTTGCTCTGTAATTAATTGCAAATGTTCGTTAAGCAGAAAATTCATATCAGTGTAGATTGGTTGATTGGTTTCATTAAGTCGTACTGAATGCAACTATTGGCGACGGAATTCGTAATTTTGAATATCCGCCAAGTGACGAGGACGACACCTGAGCTGGCATCCCGTTTCCTAACTTCTATACAACGACAAAGATGGACTTTGAGCCTCGAGATATTTAACGTGCCGGCTACACAGTGGACTCGTTCCCACGACTAGACGAAAACCGCCGACAGCGTGTCCGCGATTGTGACCACTAGGCTACCGCGGCTACATCGATGTTGGAAATTATATATCAACGCTCAATTCATATTATTACTGTAACTCGCGACTCATTTAACACGCGATTTTATATCAATTGACCCCAACCACCGCGTGTTTATGAAGCCTGACCGTAGTACGACGGCTGTTAACAGGAGAAACTGTCGTTTAAATTTTAAATCGGCGGAATGAGTAACTTCTATATGTTTCAATATCTTCTATTGCTTGGTGATTTGAATAAGAAACTAAGCGAAACCTTTTACAAATATTGAAACTAAACAAAACACTAAAAGCAAACATGTCTGCCGATACACAATTTTAAAAATAGCGCATTACTTTTGTGACACCTGCAGTAAATGAGTCACACGAGCAATTCTCGGTAATAAAAATGATGGAAAAATGTCATTTTTATGGCTAAAAAAATATTTCTAAAGAAGCGTTTAATAGCCTTGCCTGACAAGAAGCAATATTCTGAAAACAGTGAGGTGTGAATACCAGAAACGCCAACTTAATACCTGAAATAAAGGAGAGGCGTTAATGGATTGGAAAAATTCCAAACTCTCACGTGAGCATTCGATTCGGATTAAATGCAAACCAGAACTTTGACACGAAACCTTCCTACACTTTAAATAGTCGAAACTGCTTCATAAAAGCTCCATTTTTTTTTTTTTTTTTTTAAAAAAAAAAACACAAATCGATTCAAAACTGCAGTTTTTGAGATTGTGTAGTCACGTTTTCGGAGTCGTAACAGAGTACTTAATGGTGATTAGGAGGCAATATCTAGAATTTAAAACTCCCCTCCTGTGAAATAAGAAAGAAAAAAGACCGAACCGAAAAACAATCAAAGGAGCATCGGAATGGAAAATAGTTCCAGAAACAGAAATCTTCGAGACCATCCCCCCCATTCTGCAAGAGAGGAGGACATACCAGCATCCACCCTATTCCGTATGTTTGATTTCACAATAAAAGTAAAGACCGCTCTCTATAATGTCGATGGGATTTTTAAAAAGGGTGAAATATTACTCCAATTTGTCATAAAAATAGCTGCGCAGTCGTTGTTTCTTAATGCTTTTTACCCTAAAGCTGTACGGCGTAGTGGCATACGGCATTATTATTATTATACGTAAAAGGCCTACCCGTTCTTCTCTAGTGTTATTATTATTATTTTTTTTCTTCTGGAAATAATAATAACCTGTTTCCGAAAAAGATATTGAAGAATCATTGAGAAGTCGAGATCTATATTTTCCTTTTGAGTTTAAAAAGGCAATTTACCGAGAGAAGTCTCTTGAATTCCTATTTGTTTTCAGGTTCTTTGCTTTATTTTTGCTCCTTCTTTTTAAAGGTTTTCACTTTATTTATTTATGATGCGTACTTATATGTTGGTTTTTATTTTTATTTACTCCTCCGAAAGGGGATGCGGGATTTTGTTTGCAAACTGGTTTTGACAAGAGCTTGTTTTCCAAGACAGAACATGACATTAATGGATGTTGGTAGAAGTAGTAATTCTTTTCTCAAAAATGGACAGTTTTCTTTTGATTTGAATTTTATTCTTTGCCAGGTTTGTCGCATTTTTAAAGCTCATTTAACCATGCGAAACATTAAGAAAAAGAACCTAAGAAAAAAATTTTTTAGTTGTTATGCATTGTTTCAAAAACCGATTCCAGGTAATCACTCTCAGAGGAGAACAAGGTCATGTGTGCAATGTTAAGATTTTTGTGAATACTATCTGTAAGAATAATTGGTGCTTCAGTTAATTCTTTATCTTTATTTTAAACGATTTTTATGCATCTTAGTTCTGTTTTACATAATTTTGTTCTAATTAATTAGTACATTTCTCTATTATTTTTCAGGTTATTTTTGCATTTGCTCCTCGATCTTTTTAAAATCTGTTTTCTAATGATTAAAAATAGGACCCAAATGTTGAACTCTTTCTCAAATAGAAAAAAATAATTAAAAAGGATGTATGCAAAGTTTTACAAAGAACAGATATAGCCACTCAAGGTGCGCTTTTTTATAATAATGATTATTAAATTACTCAATTAAATATAAGAATTGAAGTAAATGATAAAATATCGAGAAATGGACAATAGTAAACTTTTCCGATATTAAAATTTAAGAAAACGGTAAATTATCCAATTGAATATATTTAAGCTAAATGTAATTAAAATTGAAGCAAAGGATAAAAAATTGAAAAGTCATCTGGTACGCCATAAGGGATCCACATAAAACAATAGCCCCTTAGATGGCTAAAAAGTCCCACGGTCAACATAAGTTCGTGACCTCAGCCGCCACGGTAGGCTAGAGTTCTGATGCACATTAAAGCTGTCGGGGCTCTAAGTCCTCACAATAACGTTATGTGAAAGTTTGGAGAATGGAGTGTCTGCTCAGGTATGTCATAATCGTAACTGGACAGTGATTCAAAATTAAGTCCGTTGTCAATAGCCCTCGTATTGCTTCCAAGAGTGAAGCTAAAGAAATATCAATCATTCAATCAGTATATCTGACCCTATCTTTGAATAAAGTAACGTTTGATTTATAAGTTCTACACATAAGTCACACAAACAGATTAAGAACTAGAAAACTATATTTTTTTTTAAATTTAAGAAATTAATTTACAAAACTCTCACTTGAAGAAGTAAACCTCAACCTAGTGTAAGCAGATTAAAAACAAATGAATAGAAGTAAATGCAAATTGAAATTCAATTACTTCATAAGGTACCAATCAATCATAAATTCAAATTTGACGTCCTCGAGTCAAATCAATATTGGCTACAACGAAAAAAAATATGAACTTAATACAATTCTCATTGCTCATTAATTCTTTCGATTCCATTTCAGAACATCATTATTTGTGTATAAGACTAGAAGATGCAGCTCACTTCAATTATTAGAATATTGGCATACATATCTTCGGGAAATGAACGTAGGTTACTTAGCCGAAGTAGAAGCGATAGAACCGGATATTAATGATAAAGGAACAAATGTGGCAACAAAAATAAAAACTAACCTTTCATGGTTATAATGAATATACTTCTGCATTAAACAAGACTCATTAAAACTTAAAACATTAAAAAAAATTGTAATTTTTTGATTTAAGTATAAGCCATGCTGTAGTAAACTATAAGAAGTACACCCAATTCTTTTTTTACTCGGTAGATACGTTCCTCGAAAACCGAGCAAAAAAATTCGTGTAAAAAATTACATGCGACGTATGGTAAATGTGGGGATATGTTCCATAACTTTAAAAAATCGTGTAAGATGAAAAACCTTATGTATTTTTTTAAAAAACCGAGCAAAAAGAGTAATAATGAAATCCATATTATATATTTATAAAACAATTCATTTTTATTACAAAAAAAAAAATTTAATTCAGTAAACAGTGAAAATTCAATCTGTTGGTGCATACAAGGTATATAAATTAAAATTGAAATTAGGAGCAAAACTACTAACAACTGTTCATCGCTACTTGATAACAAACGTGCACGTTTATTACGAACTGGATAAAAACTGCTATCATTAGTAGATGTGTCAGATATGTCTAGCACAACTGTCGGCGTTCATTCAAATGAATTCCGTGCGTTATTAACGGCCTCTATTTTTGTTGTTGTTGTTGTTGTAGTTGTTAAAAAGTCTGTTATTATCGGCTATTTTTTTGAGGGGGGTCTCAAGTTGCTTATATAATTCTTGATATCCAGCTACACAGAACTTAAGATTAAGTTGAAATTGTAAAGCTCGCTCTATGTCAGGATCATGAGTAAGAAAATGTTGTTCCATACTTGTAGCAAATTTCAAGTCCTCTCAAATTAAATCATTTATCAACAGCTGAACTTCATCTTCGTCATTATCGACTTCTTTATAACCATAAGCTGTCCTAAATTCGATCAAATCGTCTTCATCCAAAGGGCTATCTAGCATCAATGTCTTCGATGTCAGTCGTTTGCATGTTGTGAAAAACTTCGCCACCCACAGCATTTGTTAGAGTTATTATTTCAGAACACACAGCTGATTTTTGTACTGCGAAATTTCCACTTTTCACGCATGCTGGCAAAATTTTTTTCCAACAAGCATTTAAGGTCGATTAGTGCAACTGTTTGATGACAAAACAAACATGTGCATAAATCCATACAAAAGAAGCATACAATTCATAATCGTAAACTTTCTCCATGCTTCCACAACAGTCACATTTCTTTCTTCCACTGAGTCTAAAATATATTTAAACGATTTCTTTATGCAGTACATTTTAAATGCTGCTATAATACCCTGATCGAGTGACTGAATCAAAGAGGCGGTATTATACAGTAAAAACAACATTTGAATATTTTGAAAAAAAATTTAGGAGGGGGGGGATTCGTATCAGAACAAAAAATTCGTGTAAAAAAGTATGTTGGTGAACCATGTTATTTCAAAATCGTGTAAAAGAAAACTGTGTGAAAAAAGAGTTGGGTGTATATCTTATATGCTCTACAAGTGCGAATTATTCTTTCAAATAGAAATGAGTAGTACATTAAAAATATGAAACGCTCTATCGGTTAGCGAAGTTAAAAATAACGTTATATTATTTATGGGATATTGTTCTGTATAATGAGTTAAAATTTTTTTTAGTACTACGTTAATATACGTAGTGCTAAAACGTTTTTTGCATTAAAAGAAACTCTATTTGTATAAAAAAAATTTGGAGTCATAATTTTTTTTTTGGAATTCATATATTAAAATATTTTTTTAAGTGTATGATGCATTCGAAATAATACTTTTCCTTCTCAGTTTTCATGTAATGCATTGGATTAAGAAATCTTTTGTAAGTGTGAATAAGATTTTTTGGCAGTCAGCCGAACTTTACGGCATTTAACCATTCTCGAAAATGAAATGTTTCAGTAAATAAACTTATTTGTATTTATTGTGAATAATTTCTTTATCAAACACATTTAAAAATTATCAAAAGAAGCCTTAAACTCAATTACTTCAAAATTTTATTCATTTCACACAATTTAACAAAATTTTTAGTTATTAGTATTTGAAGTATATACATATAATGGAATATTTCAAATATATTTCAATGTATATCTACTTTTTAAAAAAAATTATGATTAATATCTTTGTTTTGGTCGGTGTATTTGGATTGTATTGAATAGAAACACAGAATCCAAATCTTTTGATAAACATCAATTTATTTTATTCCAATTTCTACTTCTTTCAAAGTAATCCTTCAAAAAATACAAAACATTTTAAGGTACAAGTTCGATGCCAACTTTTCCTAGCAAAAAGAATCAAAGCAAACGATAAAATATTAAATTATTAAAGCTTACCTATAATATTCTGTTGATGTAATAAAATTAACATAAAAATTAACATATAAATCATTAAACGAAATAAATCTTAAAAGAAATGTAACTATATTGTTTTCATGAAATAAGAAAAAAATTATTTAAATCTTTCAGCAAGTCAACAATCTTCCCAAACATATGTTCGATTTAGAAAAAAAAAAAAAAAACTACTTATAAAAATGTACTATAGAACTTTCAAAGCAATAAAAGTTTATAGGTGTAAAATTTTTAGAATATAATTATATATATATATATAAAATAATATGACAAAAAATACCTAGTAACACTATAGGTTTTAATAGGTTTAAAAAAAAAATAGAATAATTACCAAAATCGAAGTACCATAAAGGTAAAGGGGAGGGGGAATACTAAAAGTAAAACGTGACAGAAAAGTCGAAAGAAAAGTGAAATAAGAATCATGGAGTGAAAAAAAAAAAAGATTAAAGTGCTGTCAAATTCGTGCGAGTAATAGCAGACATATTACACGCTTGATAACATATCGTTTGTTCCTTTTTGATTATGCTGGACACATGCCAATCTTTAAGTTACGACTCGCACAATTACAATCGTGAATTTTTACGTTGCCAACAGGCATAGAAGAAGATGAGTTTTCAACAAGCTTCATAATCTTTTAAACGATTTTTTTCACCTTTTAGTTTCGATAGTTGAACTGAGACAAATGAAATTTGCTTTTCATACATATTTTGGAACCCTTTTATCAGTAATATCGTCTGCGTTAAATATTATACATCAGATAAGAATATAGTATAATTTTTAAAAAAAATTATTGGCTTAAATTTTATAAATCTGAAAGGAAAGAAAAAAAAAAAATACCAAAGAAAAAAAAATTTTTTGACCCCAAAAAAATTTTTTTTTTAAAATAATTTAAAAAAAACATTCCCCCCCCCCCGCTTCTTGTCGATTTTTTAAGGATTATTCTACAAATTAACATCGAAACCAATCGTTTGACACATTGCAATTTTTTTAAAAAAAGCAATTTAATCTATTTAAAGTATAATAAGTGGTGCAAAAAATATATTTATTTTTTAATCATCGCTTCAGATACGAAGCTATTACACCGAACAAAAACACATTTTTCCTTTCATCTTTTATTCTTTAATACTTAATTATATTAGAAGTTCAATTTTTATAACAATAGGATGTTTTTATTATTAATGCTTTAACAAATTAAAAATTTCCACTCTGAAATAAATTGACAAAAGATTATTTCACTAAAAAGAATTCATTTTCTTTATTGAAGAATTCTTTAAGATAAATTTTTCAATTTTCCATAAAAAAAGACTTTGAAAAAATTTAAATGAAAAAATCAACCAAAAATGTTAAATTTGGACGTTTTTAACAACAAAATAATTCACGATTCCATCAAACAAAATTGTTTAGTGAAATGCTTTGTTGGTAAAAAAACAAAGGTGAAGTATAAAAAAAAAGGAAACTAGTAACAATACAAAGGTATTGGATCTACGTCTTATACGTAAGCTAATTTTTTAAAGCATTTTATACGCAGCAGTTAATCGAATTGATAGAGGACAAAGAGTAGCAATTAACTTAGCGCGAAATTCGATTAACGCGACGTAATTGAATTTATTTCGAATCGGTTTTAACCTTTCTTTTAGCCAATAAGAAAGTCTAACAGTAAAAATTTTCAGTTTAGAGTTCCAGTACATTTCTTTGTTAAGTGAAGTAACTGACTTTCAAGTGTTTTTTTTTTTACTAAGCTGAAAGCTTTTACGTATTTATTTGACTTCGACATAAGTTTCTTTCTTTTTTTTTTTTGGAGTCATTTAATTACTTCTAAACATTTCAGGGAAATTAATTTATTCAGAATTGTTGCTGTTGGTAAGGAAGTTGAATCAGATGTTCTGTTTTTATTTCTTTCATTTAAACTTGTAATCTTTTTTTACTTTGATACGGTGTTTTTATCAAATTATTTTGTTTTGAGTAAGAATGTAAATTCTATTTAGTACAATTTGAAGTCAACTCTGTATTTAACATAAAAATAATTCATATGCATATGCATTTAAGAGTTCTGCTTTTAATTTACTTTCACATCCACATGATTTTCATAATGTATTACTACATGAATAATTCAAAATTCACGATTGCTTATATTAATAGTAATAGGCACAAAAGTAAATGTTATTTAAAAACATTTATCTTAAGACTTGTATTTTAAGATGAGATAATAATAATAAGCATAAGAAACCAACACGTTTTGGGAGCCAAGGAATATTTTTCAATTGATTGAATCTGAGATAAGCCTTCATTAAAAAAGTTCTGATTAAAATACCGATTGACAAATATGAACAATTTTATTTCAAATCGAATAGAGTTAAACCAAATATAATAGAACTGTATAAAAAGAATTAAAACAAAAACTTAATAGTCCCATGCAAATAAATTTAAAAAAATAGTTTAATTACTAGTCATAAGCCTTAATATTACATTAAATATTTCTAAAATGTAATAATTCTAATATTCGGTTTTTAGTATTTTATCTAAAAATCATTCAGATGTATTTTTCATTTCTTTAGCTTCCTTCAGAGCAATATCACTTTTACAGAAGTAGAAGTTAACTTTGAAGATATTCATGAAATTGATTTTAAAGAATTCGTTTTCAGACAGAATTGAAATTTTCGCCGGGTAATACACTTCCAGAAAGCATCTTATCAAAAGTGGTGAGAATATCTTACCATGCGCCTTGTAAGAAGACACTACAGCATCTATTACACATTTCAAAATAAGAATAAAAAAAATCTTCATATCCAGGAAATAAAAAAATAAATAAATAGAAAGTAGTTCATGTTACTAGAGTTAGCAGTAGAAATCATTCAAAATAATAATAATAAAAAAATGTTGAATTGAAGCAACTTTTCTCGAACAGATACTAAAAAACGAAAGAAACAACTTGTTTAGATCTTTTCTACTTAGAAAATCTATTCACAAAGAAAAGCAACAGCAATATCGTCCCACAATAAAATTCAATTCCACGCACCGTTGCCACTTGAGGAAGCGCAACTTTAAAAGAGAATAATAAAAAAAGGAAACGTAAGGGAAAGGAAATTAATTTCGAAATTGTTAGAATTGTGGAAGGATATCTCAACAGCAAAAATCTTTTTCTTACGTGATGGACGTTTGAAATGAAAAGAATAGATAAAAAAATATATAAATGTATAAAAGAAAATATGGAAGAACTCAGGGGAAAGTATAGAAAGATTAAGAACATATTAACCTTGACCCGTTTCCCCTAAATCACTAGCATCGAACGCATCGCACAATTGCCGCCATTTTCTTTTTTTAGGCTTAACCTCGACACACTGCATCTTCATAACTGAGATTACCTACAAAAGCTTAAGTTTCTTTTGAAAAAAATTGAAAAGGTTACTTTATGAATAAAGGTTGAAGTCAATTGTTTATGTTATTATTTCTTCACTCTTTTTTTAAACATTTTTTATTCGCGTTTTATTTTGTTTATCGCTTGAGTTCGTATGTGTGTTACTCTCTAATAGTTTAAAGAAAGTGAAAAGGTCAGTAAATTTTCCATTTTAAAAGAATCTCAGTTATAGTAATTTTTTCACGACACAATTCAAAGGCCTCCAACAAAGTAAAATAGGCAACGTTTTAATACCTACCGTGATGTAAAATCGTGAAAAGCTGTTAGACTGATAAAAAAAAAAAAGGGTCACATGCACAATAACATTAGCTAAATTTAATGATAATATAATAATTGTTAACTTAATAGAACGTTTTTGTCATCTAGGACAACAAAGGAAGTGTTGAATGCTATTGAAATGCAAGAGTGTTATGTCTGTTTTATAAATGATCATGTACTTTACCTTGAACATTTATTGCGCGGTGAATGTTATGAAATGTGCAAATAATTTTTAATATTAATATTCAGCTGAAGTTTTTAAATGTGTTTACATTTTATTTTACCTTCTTCAATAGAAATTGCATTATAAAAGAGATTGAATTTTCATTTGGTTTGTTCGATTCATTCGAGAATCGTAAACTTTTTAGTTAGTCTCCAAATAAATTTGTAACGTCCCCACTTCGACAGTCAACAAGGAAATTTAAGACTTCCGTTTACCGGCCATTTTGATTTTGTGGACCTAATGTTAATTCAACGGAATTTCGACTACTATTCTCAAATCTTTACTATTTGATCTATTTGAACGCAATTAAGTGCATCTGAAAAAACAAACAGTAACGAAGGCTTCTGCGGAATTACTTTTTCTCTCCGATTCTTAAAAAATATTTTTAAAGACCGGAAAACTCCCAAACGAATCATTAAAATAGGGATAAAAATATTTTTAAAAATCGGTGGAAAAAAGTAATTCAGCAGAAACCTTCATTATTTTTTGCTCTTTCGGATGCACTTTATTGCATTCAAATAGATCAAATAGTAAAGATTTGAGACCTGTAGACGAAATTTCATAAGATTAACAACACGTCCACGAAATCAAAATGGCCAGTAGATGAGAGGCTTAACTGAATTTTATTTAAATCCTGAAATAAAATTTTACTAAATCTTTGATCCAAAAATCTAATATTACGAATGTTGGAATGTTTTGCAAAACACGTCCTTAACCAAAAACAATAATTGAAAATTCTACTTATTTTATAGACAGCAAAACTGTATACAAGTCAGGAATAATCCCTTGTAAACTGGATCCGAGTTAAAATATCAACTTTCGGAGGATCACTTAACACCTTCTCCCACCAATATCATTTGTGCATCAATCTTGCAAATTTTCTATCTCCTTTTATCACTATCATTTGTCCAATCTCTCAATCTCATAATTTCCTATTCATTACAACACTTCTTATATAGAAATGCTATTTTGCATGAGTCATGGTTCTTTCACAAGGCGAGGTTCTCAATTCCAATAATATAATAAAGTGGTCTTAAGGATAGTTGAAAAGAAAAACACCCGAGAATCCGTTGTAGATCTTCTTTTGTAATCATAAATAAAATAACTACTTTAATTTTTCTTGTGCAAAATGCATAAAATACATACTTCATGTTTAATACCCTTATAAATTTTATTTTATTCTAGTAGCTTGTGAGTGAATTTATCTGGACATCTAAAAAGATCATTCTATTTTAAGAAATGATTATTCAGAAATTAAATTGCTAAGTATGTACTGTTAAACTTGTTTACAAAAATAAGACCCCCGTTCGCATTTAAGTTTAACAGATTAAGTGAAATCTGTTGATTAAATATATTTTTGTAAATTTGTTACGTATGAAATGATTGTCAATACACATTAAAAAAAATTCTTAACAATGATTGAAAGGGAGAAGAGGGTGTTAAATATAAAACAAAGAAACACAATAAATCTCTATTAAGTCTGAAAGAAAAATGAGACGGCATGGAGGTTTAACTAAATAAACAGTATCTTCCGATAATTGCTTATTGTGAAATTATTTAAATATTTTTCATAGAAAAAAAAGGGTTTATGGTTACTTAACTCTCGGTTATTTTTATTTCTAAACCAATAAACTACGCAGACTTACTAAGATTCATTCAATAAAACAAATTTGTACATTTAAATTCAAAGATTTCTCATTAACTACTCAAATCAAAGTTTTAATACTTTTGACATTTCATTTTGAAAAAATCTAATTAAATCATACTTTAAAAATCTGAAATAACAGTTTTTGAAAGAAGATTTAAAAAAAAAAAAAGAGGAATCACAATTATAATTTCAAACCGACAAAGAATTGTGACACATAATGATAAAAGGAAAGATTACATAACTAGCTTAAAATGCGTATTTATTTATCTTTTGAAATATAGTACGATACTCATTTCTTTTAAACGTGTTATCACAAACGAAAAGTTTCCCCCCCTTCTGTTACTTAGGAAAAAAAGGGCTTTATTATGAAAATAGGAATGGTTTATACAAAACAATTCAATTTTCAGTACCATGACCCATTTATTATAAAAATTTATCGAGACAGAAAATAATGGAGTCAGTTAATTCACTTTCAAATAAATAAACCTTTTTATTTTAGATATGGGACTAAAGATGATTGTTCATAAATAATTTTAATTTCCAACGATGTTAAGTAAAAAAAAAATCCTTGAAACATTTATAAATATTAATAAATCCTTATTATGAAAGATTAAAAGAATATACTGGTTGTGGGTTAAATTTGTTTCAAATAGTTGAATTTTATTTCTTGATTTTTTTTCATGTTTGGAATGGAATAAAACAATGTGTTTAATATATGTATGCATCCCAACTTTATTGTAGAATTATCAGTAATGATATAAATGGACTTTTATCAAAAATATGGTACGTATCGTGAAATAATAATAATAAAAAAATCTTGAAATAAGTAATCATAAATATCATAATTCCTCACTACACAAAAACAATTTAAAAAAGGTTAAGAAGAACTTTTTTTTCTTTCATTTCTAGCAACCTGAAAAATGTTATAAAAGAATTATATATGTGTGTGTTCTAGACCCAAACTGTGTTGTAGGATTATTAACAATAATGCAAATAGACTGTTTATCAGAAATGTAGCATTGTACCGTAAAAAAATAATATAAAATTCTTACATTGTGATAGTTATATGTATCTTAATTCTTCACTGCCAAAAAATTGAAAGAAAAAAAACAATTTCTTTATATCTAGCAAACTGAAAAGTGTCATAAAGAATTATATATCTGTGTGTTCTAGATCCAAACTGTGTTGTAGGATTATAAACAATGATGTAAATAAAACTGTTGATCGAAAATGTGTTTCTGTAGCATAAAATGATAAAAAAAAAAATTCTTACATTGGAGTGGTTATAAAAATCTTAATTGTTCACTGCAAAAAAGAATTTTTAATTTAATTTAATTTGTTAACCCTACTTTTGTTTCTTTTCTAACAAAACCTAATAAAAACAGTAAAGATAATAAGTGTCGATAATGCCGATGCTGAATTTTCATGTAATCCAGTAACGCACAGAATTGCATTTTTTAAAAATTTTATTCAATACAACATTTATATTTACATTTTACATAAATAGTTTTAGATTAGCTTGATTTTTTCGGTGTTTTCTTTTACATTTTCTGCAACTTCTTTCGTGTTCACTACAATCGCTAATATTCACGAACTTGAACACGGATAGTCTCACAATAATTACCTATTAATAATTATTATGGTTGAAAATTATTAAGCTTCCGAGAGTCAGAAATATTTAAAATCAATAGTGAACGGGGAAAGAAAGTAGACTTACAACATTTTTATACTGGGAATATACAACGTTAGTAATTTAATCGCAATTACAGGTCATATTTGATCCAGAAGAAAAATTTTCCTTATTACAATTTTTTAAAACTGTGTATTTCAGTATAATTACTATAAAAACAAAATAAAATAAATATTTTTGTGAAAGGATTAAAATGCTATAAATTTAATTCAATTATCAGTTAATTATGACAAAATTTTTCAAATTGTAAGCTAATTCAAAATCATTTTTATCGTGTAATTTTTTAAAAAGAAATCCTTAATAAAAAGATATTAGCAATAATATGAAAGAAATCATTAATGATTTCTCCTTTACTTATCCCTTGTGGGAGCATACTGACTGTATTTAATTAAATAAAATATTTATTAAATAAAATACTTTGAATACAATAATTTAGCTATTTTACTTTGTGATTTAAAAATATGTATCATGACATTTACGCTTTAAAAACTTTTGTTGGGGGAGAAAGGTATAGTATTATTCTTTCACGCTTATACAATTTTTTTCCCGTCAAAAAATTTAATTACATTTCTAAATTTTATTCAAACTATTCTATGAAATTTTGATTAAACAGTTGTATTTTTATTGGTAAAACCCTTACTTTACGAGAAGGCTTGTAAAAAAAATGCTTCACAAGTCTAGAATATTTTCGTCTAATATTTTTTTCAATAAATCAAGAACTAATGCTGAATTAATTTTAATGTTTAATTTGGCTCAAAATAAATGTATATGTTTGAATAAATTTTAATGGAATTTTTAGGAAGCATTTTAAATAAATATTAATTATAATTTAATGGGTGCAATTAAAAGTATGATATGTATCTATGTTTGAATATATGACTATATAAGGCAGTGTGTTATTTCTTGTAATGAAAATAAATATATATATGTATAATTTCTATAGAAACTCTTTTTAACAAAATCTTTGATTTGATGCATATTTATTATGTTATTTAATTTATGTTCACTTGCTTTTGGGATAGAGATAAGAAGTTTTTTAATGTTTAACCCTGTTTTTAAATGATATTAATAAATGTGTTTGTCTGAGAGATGTCTGAACAAGTATTACTATAAAAGTTTTTTATGAGTCTCACAGTTTTAAAAATGCAACAATTTAAGTATATTTAAATTTAGCTTGTTTTAATGTATATTATATTCATCACTGAAATAAGGTGGGAAATTAGCAAATCAAAGCATATTTACTAGTGAATTATGTAAAATAATTACGAGAAAAGTAAACATACTTTTGAAATAGTTTTTTACTGCTCCTGTGACTATATTTTTTTTTTCAGTTAAAAACTTTTCGAATTATCATTAAAAGGGGAAAAATACATTAATATACATTTCAAATTTCTATAAATGTATATACTTCATATACATAACAATTTCTGTTAAAAGTAAATATATTCACCATATGGCATGATCATGAAGTCATAATACACAGCTAGCTTCACTATTACATAAATTCTGAGTTATTTTTAACTCTTTTTACCACAAAATTTCATTTAGAGATCATAAAAATTCTAAAACGGAGAGCAAGTGATTCTGAATGCCTTAAAACGTTTATCGAAAAAGGTTCAGAAATTCCCTCTAAGAACCTATCATCTTACTGCTAGAAATGCAGCTCACTTTAAGTTTGAAAAATAAAAAAATAAAATAAAAAAAGAAATTCGTATAGGGCTTCGAAAAATCTCTGAATTTTTTTTTCTCTTACTCTTCCTCTACTTTTGAAAATACAGTAAGGGAAAAGGCCAGCATTTTACTTTTTTTTTCTCTCTCTCTCTCGTTTCTAATGCACTTCATTTTATTTTCGCCTTTCATAACAAGCAAGGGGCCGGAAAATTGAAATTCGGCTACGCCACAGCATAGCAGACGATTTTTGCCTTGATGAAAATGGCGCCTTTTCTATTCTTCAGCTGGCAACGGCATGGGGGGAAAATGTCTTTTCGTTTAACAACCGTGTAAATAATAAAATGAAAAAGAAAAAATATATATATGGTCGTTTTTTTTTTTTCTATTCTTTTATTATTATTATTTTATTTTTTTGTTTTTATTATTTAAACTCAGCTGGAATCAAAACTTTTAAAGAGAAATGAAGTGAAGTAACAGCAATAAAAATAATGCTTTCTATTCGTGATGAGTTTTACTTTGCGATTATCGAAAAGGTTCTTTTGTTGGTGAGTATGACCTTAAATTGTTCGTCCGTGAAGTCTGTTTTCTAAGGTTTGACCTTTCTGAGAACTTATAATTTTGATTCTTTTGAATGCGTCTTATATGTGAGTATTTGCGGTCTGCAGATATGCAAGAACCACGTCTTCTTTTTTTCAGAGAGAAAAAAAATAGATCTCTGTAAATGAATTTGGACATGTCTTCGATCTTGATATTTTATGTTTTCCCGGAAGCCATTCACTTTTCACTGCTTGGCAAATATAAAATATTCATAATGAGTCTTTTTTAGTTGTTCAAAAATACAATAAAAAGTAAAAATTTTGGGGAAAGTTAATTTGAAACTGTTTTGCCAAATATTAAAAATGCAAATGTTGTCAAAAAATTATATTGTTGGTTAATTAACAGTGTCGTTCTTATAAATACATTCTTCTGTTGTTACGAAAGAAAACGACACAATGTTACATCTTTTGTAACATTTTTAAAATGCATAGCTATTACACAATTGTTTATGTTTCAGGAAACGAAATGTTTAAGTAATTACTTTTCTCTTTACGAATAATATATATATATATATATATATATATATATATATAAATTCTGCCTCTTTGGGGCATTTTTTTTTAGTTACCAGTTTAGTCAAATTTGTATCGTAATTATTTTGAAAGTCTTAAAAGTGTGAATTTATATTTCTTTAATTTAATCATCATAGATTGAAATACTCCGTTCAAACATTTTCACTTCAGAAAAATGCGAGTTAAAAATTTAAAAAGGAGAAATATATTCTTTTTCCACCTTCAGAGAACAGGGTTTGAAACAGTTGATTTATATTTTTTCATCCTCAGGTATTTTAATATTATATATAGCTTCAAAAAAAAAAGGATTTGTATTACTTTACATTACTTAAATTACTTTGGAAACGATGTCATGAAAGCGAATGCAAAAAAGCTTTAGTTTCAATATTTTTTGGGTTTTGAGAAAAATCTTTAATTTTCCATTTATTCATAAAACAGCGAAATCTGAAAATAAAAGTTTTCGTTGTAATAAGTTTTGAAAGGAAAAATATATATAAAATAAATTTTTATCAGTGAATTTCATCTTAATTTAAAATAAAATTGCAGAACTAAAATATAAATTCACAAAAATCAAGCGGCATAATTACTTTCCCTTTTTTTTACCATAGGTAAGCCTCGCTTTTAGAATTTAATTTTTAAACACAATAATACACTTCTCAAATATCTCATTTTTAAGAGCAAGAGAAAAAATGCAGGCAGTGATAGTTTCATTTATTAGCACCTAGTTTTGTCTATTTTTCTGTTAAATGTTTTTTTTATCTTTTATTATGAACTATATTTATTATTTCTTGCTTCATATTATGGATTCACTTTTGAAACTAGTTTTATATAAACATATACCTAATATTCGTATATTTACTTTATTATTTTAAGCATGGCTTTTAATAGGCTTACTAGCTTTGCAAAATTGGAACAGAGTTGGAAATTTTAATATTTTGGAATATGTACTGTAAGCCTGAAATGTTTTTCTATGAATATTTGAATTGTACAAAAAAAAGTGTTCAAAGATTGTATAGTATTTATTTCGGTAGTGATTAATGTTCAATGGACATAAACAAATGAATTTTATTTTAAATTTTATAAAAAGTAAATTTCACATCATAAAATTGTGAAGTTGTTATGTACGAGGAGCGTAAGAAATTGTTTTTGATTCTGTTTTGAAAATAAAAATATTAGGCGAAAAAAATACACTAATTGAAGCCTATATAAATTTTTTTCAATTTCTTAAATATATTATTGTTATTATGCATATGTATGAAGCGGTACAGTTAAAAAATAGAAATAAACCTTACATTTTGAGAAAATGTTAAAAAAAATTTCTCATAAAAATCTGAAGATTTTTTTTAAACATTGCCTCAAAATTATATTGTTACAAAAAAAATCGTCTTGTGGGTGAACAGCGAAAACAGTCCAAAAAGGAGGAAAATTAAAAAATGACGTTTTATTCATAAATATTCAGGAAAAGACGAAACACAAGTAACAGGTCTTATACAGATTAACAGCACTTGTGTACAGATATGCAACGCAATAGAACCCAAACAACATTTGTACAGACAAGCAATACAAACAGGTAGCAAATCACTAGTAATAACACAATAGCACTTTTAATACTGTTCAGCTCAGTAACGAGAGAAAATTTCAAAGAGACATCTTTCTCTTCAAATATACACCTTATTCTTCACCTTAATTTCGCATACTTATAGCTGCCCCGGTCAACTGTGAGGATTCAGGAAGATTTCATAATTTTTTTCTTTGTTGAAATTTTTTCCGAGAACCTTCATTTTGTCACCAAAATTGCCAAGTTATTTCCTCCAAGTTGACAAAATGGTCGTCAAGCTTGTCACCAAGGTCAGAAAGTAATTTCTTAATCCTTCCTTGGTATCCATCAAAACTCCTTTAAATCTCTCTTTTTATTCACAAGAGTATCATTGCAAGGAAGCGTCTTTGCAGGTTCGTAAAAAATTTACATTTTCTTGATCTTATTTTAAATATAAAATTACATTAATTAATATTTGTATAATAACAGTTAGTGTTGTTAAGAGCTTTTTTTCTCTTATAACATCCACTTAATATAATGTACAGGCATCATGATTCCGAGGTACTACAGTGGTCTTTTTGTATCCCATGAAGTTTACTGTCTTTGGTAAACATAGGTGTCTCGTTTTCGAAATACCCTAGCGATCCTTCTCTATTTTCGACTCTCCTTTTTGTCAACAAATTTTTATCTCCCCCCCCCCCTAAATGTACTGTTACTCCTACATCTTATGTCAAACAGTTACAACTTGTTTGGCGCAGCATAGCCATATCTGCCTCTTGTGCCATTAAACTCTACCATCACTTACACTCCACGAACTGTAGACTTTACATGTTGTGCTCAGAATTCTACTTTCAACTGGTTAGCTAATTAACCACGTACTGGAAAACCTCCCACCTATTTGAAAAGTCCCTAAAATAAATCACGTTGAAATTACGTCAGTATTTTAGTGTCTTCCCACGACAATACTCGATTAATTCCAATTTGCCAATTACATATATCAAACTGGAAGTCTTCTCCATATCAGTGCAAGTCAAGGAGGGAAAAGGTGGGGGAGGAAGAAGCCAAGAATAGAAAATGCACATTTTATGCGACGAATTTTCCGTTCCCCTAAAAGAATACAGTAATAGTGCCTAAGGGGGGAGCTTAAAACAGTTTTTCTTGGAAAGTGTATGGAAAATAAAACCCCAAAATCCCGCCTTCTCCTCTTCCTTAGTTTGCAAGGGAGACAATTTGAATATATATTGTGTGGTTTAAAGCTCCATGCACACATCCCGATGCCTCTTTCCGAAGTCTCTATCCATCTGTCCATATAAACGTACAAGGAAAATAGCTAAAAGCTCTTTTCGTGGACCGTACTCTTTGTATGCGGCGTTTATGTATGTAACTTTGGATTGGCACTGTTGAAGAATAGGGATGGAGTGAATAAATAGTGAGTTTTTGTACCATAAATCTTGGAAGCTTTTGGGAGTTGTTTCTCTTTGATCATATGGATAAAAAATACGTGTGTGCCTGTCGGGAGGGGATGGAAATATTTTGTTAGAGATTGCATTAGCAGAAACTGGAAATGTGTTTTTAAGCATTTTTAGCTTTGTTTATTGAACATATATATATTCAAAAACAAATCTTAATGTTCCAATAAATTATAAGAGGAAATTGAAAACTTCAAATGATAAGGAAATGCAATATTTTCATTCCAATGGGAAAAAGGAATGAATGTATAAATATCTAATAAAAATCTCTAAATTCTCTCTCTCTCTTGTACTAGTTGGATGTTTTTATAATAGAAACTAATACTACAATCGAATCTCTATAATCCGACTAGAAGGTTCGGGGGGGGGGTGAATTTGATATATAGAAATTTCGATACACAGAAAAACACATTGAAATTTTGTTATAATTTTCTTACAAAAAACGATTGCGTATCGTTTATTTTTTAGGAATAAAGAATACGTAAAAAGTTAAGTTATGTAAGAAATGAATTTTAATGATGTACAGATATCCTAACTATGTACCACAAATTAAATGTTTGTAAACAAGAAACGCGGAACAGAATTTTTACTTATTGATGGACAAAGATGTTCTGAATCACTTTTTGAACATATTTTACTGGATCTCCTTTAAAGTCATGTTCATTTTTATTCAGAGATGAAAATTTTTTTTCGGGAATGTTAGGAATAAATCTCTAGCAGTATTGGAGAATTCAGAATGCTCCCGTTACTTGTTTTATTGGGGCTTTTTTTTCAATTAATTCATCTTTGTTGTGATTATCTTTGGGATGATCTTGATCAAAACAACCATACAATCAGTGAGGTAATCAGGCATAATCAGCCACAATTAAATTCTTGTCCACGGGTAAGATTTGATCGAATTCAAAAATTGTTCGATATACATAAACTGTTTTATAGTAAAAATTCAATTTTCCTGAAAAAAAAAATAGAGAGAGAGAGAGAGATCTTTGATGCATGGAAGTTCGAGATATAAAAGTTAAACTACATTTATTTAATAGGTTTCTGCAAAAAATATATCTCATATCGGAATTTTTTTACTTGTGGAATATTTGCTATAGTAACATAAATAATAAATAATCGATTAAGTAACACATCGATCAATAACTCTCGAGTCTAACATTGAAAACAACATTTTTTTTTGCAAA
>BMAW01121985.1:665172-692599 GCA_019974015.1 Nephila pilipes | reverse complement strand
ACACACACACACACACACACACATATATATATATATGTATGTATACATATATATATATATGTATGTATATATATATATATGTGTATGTGTGTGTATGTGTGTGTGTGTGTGTGCGCATACATATATAACTATATAAGAGCTTTCTAAAGTAATTATAATGTCCCAAAATCTATGCTGGTAAGAACAATATCATCCATCATATAGGCATAATAGTCTGGGGTGACATTCTTTAATACCTGGACATCTTCACTAGTTATTTTCACGAACTTACAACTCAAAGGTATATAATAGTCAAAACTCTACGACCCATTGTGTCTTTTTATATAATTTCCTGTTAATTTTTCAGCAAGATAATGTGCAAACGAAAATGTGTCTTGTCAAAGATAATGTGTCTTGGCCAACTAGATCCGCTACAGATCGTATTTAGGACGTATAATTAATTAGTAAAAAAATTCAGCGACGGGCCTTGTAGCGACGTCGCTGTACAAACCAGTTGATTTCGTCAGGGACGAAATCAACTGGGAAAGTTGAATTTTCGTCAGGGACGAAGTCATCCAATTAGACTCAGAGGCTGAGATGCGCGCATGTAAAAAAAGAGAGAGACTGAACGAAGGAGGACGGGACCGAGGATCTAGTACATGGCACATGTTTAGCGGTAAAATAAAATTCAATAGTTATCTCTAGTCTGACTATGTTCATTCTTAATATATTACATTCTACGAAATCCCACAGGCAGCTTCTTTTTCTGTAGCCTTTAGGCATGGGGAGTTAGTTACTGATTATTGTTTAAGCCTAGCGGCTAGCCTGATGCTGGATCCCTGTTAAATTTCCATGCGAACTTGAAATCTCGGCTCAAAAGGAATGAAGAACTGAGTTAGATTAAGGCCAACTGACCAAGTTGAAGCCACGAGGAATCCATCCTGGATCACAAGTGTTCTCAGTCAGATATGGTAAACACTACACCACCGTGGTCAAAGGACGTAGAATATTTTCTCTATAATCCGACATTTCATCTCTATGGCCCTGTCAATAATTCGGTAATTTTATGTAAGCAAACAAGCCTTACGGTTATTTTATGCTTAATATACTTCATTGGAATGATGCAAACAATCTATACAAAGCAGTCCGTTTTTTATATTTTCAGTTATTTCGTGTGTTTTACACTTAAATTGCGTGTACTTTATTACATATCACATAATAATGCATAGTCTTTTGAAATTTAAAATGTATTTATTACTGATTTTCTGGCGATGCTCTTCGAGTTATTGATATGACATAATGAAATCTAATTTCAATCAGATTTTCGGAAATTCTCAAGAAAACTTCACAACTTAATTGTATCAATACAAATATATCGAAGTTATTTTACTCGTTAGTAAAACAATTATTATTATTTTTTTTGCGAATTTTTAATTTTCAAAAAAAAAAAAAAAAAAAAAACGATATTAATTGCTTCACTGAAAATGATCCTTATATTTTGTGATCCATACGCCCATCCTCGATAATTTGAACAGTTCACTTCGACAATTTCGACTGAACTGGGACTTGATAAATATTTATTCTGGTTGCAAAAGTAAGTTAAATCGGTTAGAATTGTGGGTTGCACAATCAGGTTTAAAATCCGAACAAAATTCGCATTATGAGACGCATTAGTTGTATGATATAGACTTTTGAGTCCTGTGAAAATAAGAAGACGCAAAAAGTTCAATAAGCGAAACTGAATTCGATTTCTCAATAGTAAAAATCAATTTTTTTGATAAGATAAGATTCGTATTTTATTTTAAGAATAAATTAACTGTTTTTTAACAAATGGATATTTTTAAATATATTAATTATAACATCTGGACTCCGAAAATGTTTTTGAGATTTTGATATTAAATATTTCTCTCTTGGGAGTTGAAAGCGCGGTTCGAGGGTATATCACTATATAAAAATATTTATTTCTTATATTATATACGTATAAAAAACAATGGAATACAGTATGAGGGCAAATCAAGCATTACCTGTATTAGGAATGGAGAATAGGGTATTAAAGAGTTGTAATGAATGGTATAGAGAGGAAAATACTCTGTAGTATTGTCCATTAATCATCTTTGCCTTTTTAAAAAAGTTCATGAGTACCTCTCTCTCTTTACATCCCAGAAAACTATCGCTGTAGTTTTTCTAATCTATGAGACTGTCTTCGCCTTCTTTGCAGCATATTCATTGGAAGCAATCCTTTGTTCAGGTTATTGTCGGTTGTTGATGGATCTATGTCTCATCGAAGATGTCATCTCGACATCAGAGAGATCAAAACTAACCTATGAATCAACGCTAAATTTATTTTGGCACTGCTTAATAGATGACAGCACACAGTGGTAACAGCAAAATGTCTCAACAACGCCATCTGTCGTAGAAAACAGATACTTATTTAATAACTCTAATATTTCTCGAAAAGCGTGTGGTAAGGTTATAGATAATTCACTAGCTACTGATAAAATACATTTCTCGGCTCGATTAAATGTTTTTTTTTTTTTTTCAAATTCATAAAGTCACACACAAATGTAAATACAAATTTATGAGTTTTCCTTCACGTAAGAGAACCAAAAGTAATGCATTTCGATAAAAGATCCAATCGTTTTAGGTATTAAAAAAATTCAAACTCAAGATGGTTCTTTTTCTTTCTGTTCTTATGGATTTTATTTTAAAGTTAAGCTAAAAGAAATAAAAAAAAAAAAAAAAAAGAAGGGAGAGGGAACACATATGAAATATGCCCTTTTTTACCGTTTTTTTCATACGCGTGATTAATTCCAAAATGGACCAGTGTATTTCATCTCCGGTCCGGCCCCCTGTGTGTCCCGGGAAAAGAATCGGTCCGAGAAAAATGATTCGTTCTTTTGAACTCGTACTCCTCCGAAGAAAAATGAAAAGTCGAAATTCTTCCATCCCATTCTTTATTTATGAATTTTACATCAATTTTATTATTCCTCCTTCTTTCCGTTTTCTTTCTTTTCCTTTTTTTTTTTTTTCATTCCAATTCGGATGATAAATTCGGGCAAAATCTTGATGTAACGGCCATGAGTGGAAGGATGGTGCCACTTTAAAAATGTGGTACAGGAATTCGAATTCAATTCGACTGGAGCACGGAGATGGATGTGTTTGATGATTATTTTTAAATCATTTCATTGTACGCGATTTGTCTTTCTAAGTGGGAGTTTCCCTTTTTGAACTCTGGGTTGATGGAAACTTAAGGGCTCAAAAGGGAGAGTTGGATGAAAAATATTTTTCAAAACAAGAAACGCTTTACTTATTATGTGCGTGTATACGGTCTTTATCTTGTTTGACTGAATACTTATTAATTCGGTACATTCGATGGACTCCTGATTAATTGCGTTTGATTGGAACACTGCTAGATGGCAGATAGCACAAGGCTTGTTTAATTTCGATGATCCTCGCGTTGTGTGGAATATTGGAGATATCTGACTCTTAAACATAACTGAATCTCAATCCTTAACAAGATGCCTTTCAAGATGGGAAATTTAGGACAGGGACTCATCAATTCAGGTTGATACTACTAAAGATCTGTCATATAGGGGAATTGATGCACGTTAAATCTGTCAATGTTGGGATGATGTGGAAGTTAGGAGTGTGGGATTCTGTTTGCATCACTTGATCTTGAATTTATGAAGTCTGCAGTTAACACCCTCTTATTACTTTTGCTTGTGACGTTAATAAACAACCAATCAATCAATCACCAACCCAGATATGGTCTTCTTCATTTGAGTATGGCCGAAAATTATAAGGCCCTCTTTCTTCACTTCATTTCAGAGTTTCAGTGTGATGTTAATTTAAATCAAACGAAAACAGATTAATCGACCGTTATGTAACTATATATTAGACTGATCAAAAAATTCAAAGCTCAAAAAATGTTTAAAGTAATATTCTCAGGCTCATAGATTTATGTTGAACGGTTACGTTTTTCTTACAATATATACAATTTATTAATCACTCAGTTAAATATATAATATACTTTTTTACATATTTAACTCTTCATAAATCATGTTTAAAAACTCGTCTTTGTTAATTGCTATCCATGACTTTGTTTCGTTAACACTAAGTGCGCATCGGTAATCTGATTAGTTAATCAACCATTTAGAAGTTGAAAGACTACAAGTTCAAGATCCGATTTCATCAAACTTTCACGAAAACTGAACGAGACCTTTAAGCCCTCTTGCAATGTAGGTTCCATTGTAAATTTGTTGTAGACTTAATCATCTAATCATAACTTACACGCGGGAAATCCACCATTATTATTCTTCGAGACAATTCTCATGTCAATATATTCTACCAAATTTAGTTTTTTTCCCTTATTAACCATCTGGGGTAACTTTTTCTGTTATCCTATATTGCAGAACATAATCTAGAAAATTCGTAACAGAAAATAGTACCTTTTACTCCATTGGTTGTTCCCCTGAATACTACATCACTTCCGACAATAACTTAAAACAATGATTCCCAACCTTTTTTTTTTCTCTGTGATCCGTTTACTTTTAAGACTCTTTTTCTTGACTCACTTAAAATTTATTGCCTATTTTGAGATTTGTAGTCGAAATGAAACATTATTCAAGTATCAATATATTTCTCAAGTACTTTTATAATTGCTTACATGAAAAATTATTACAAAAATAATTTCAAAAAGGAAAATTTAATAAAATCACATGTTTAAAGAGAACGTGAAAAGCTGTTTTTTTTTTTTTGCTAACTAAAAATTTCACTTTTGGAGGGAAAAAAGGTAACTTAATTCTTAGATTCGCTTCGGCATTCAATCTGTTTCTGTATTTAATTTGTTTAGCAAAGCCGGTGTTGAAAATGCGACAAAAGGCATCAGAGATTTTACAGTTTTTGCTGTTATAACTGGATGCTCTTGACGATATGGCGCCCAAAAGTTCGTCGGTGGTATTCTCTAATACATGTCTTTGTGTTATACGATAGTTCAATTTGTATATTCAACATCTTAATCAGGCCGGATTCTGCGATAAACGTAAATGGATTCCTTATCCATTCTTAGTCGCTTCTGATTGAGGGAAAGTATTACTTAAAATCAGTACCCATGCTTAGCAAACGCGCCTTGATTATAGCTGGAATCTCATCCGATTGTGAGTGAACTCACATTATACTCATTCTGCAATTCCTTTAACTTAGCTTATCAAAAAACTTTGTAATTGCCAGCTTTCGAATGACGTCGCCATAAATTCAGTTTTTTCGTAACAGCTACAATCTTCTCTAGCACTTTAAAAACAGTAACATTGTTAACTTATACGGTCATATTTAAATTATTCAAAAAATTAAAAATGTCATAAAGGTATTCCGCATTGCTTTGCGAATTATGATGCTACGAAACGAAGGCGGGGCGACCCGGCAATTTTTTTTTGACCCGGTATCATGTCGCGACCTACCATTCGAAAACACTTAGCTTGGAACATTGGAGAAAAAGAAGAAACTCCTCATTCAGGACGCGTATATTATGACAAAATTCTATTCTGCAAGTAGAACTTGGTTGTGCCCTTTTGCGTGAAAATTTCCTAGACGATTTTAACTCATTCACGTGTATTTTGGGGCAAGTCTGAGAGGGGGGGGGATATTGAATTGATCTCCAATTTCATTTCCTTTTATATAAATTAATTATTTAGGAATATATGTAAACTATAAAGAAAGATAGTTCATGCAGGAAATGAGGGCGATTATTATTTAAAAAGGGGGCGAAGGGCAATAACATTTGTTAAACTATGGGGCTTCAAAAATGGCATTTTACTGTGCATTTATAAAATTTTATTCTTATAGAATAAGAAATACGTAGTTTTGTTTTACAAAGAATATTTTTTTTCCTGTGAAAAGCTCAAATTACTTTCTGTATCAATTAAAGGAATTATTTTGCATAGTTAAAAAAAAAAAAAAAAAGGTTTGATTCCACTGGGAAATATAATTAGCTTAAAGCGAGACTACAAGAGGTAGAGTTTTCTAAAATTTCATAAATATCTAATGATTATGCACGTCAGAAATTAATTTCTTTTCAATTCGAATTTTTACATTTATGTCCTTTTTTTAGTGAATTTCGGCAACAAGTCATTACTATGATACATTTGATGGAAAAAAAATTCATAATTTATTTAAAATTCAAAAGTCTTTTAATTGCGATTTCTCTCTTACAGCAGGAGGCATCGTAAAGGCAAATGAAGAAGAAATTAGTGAAATTTAAAATATAATAACTAGAAACTGGAACAAATATTTTCTAGTTATTATTTATTATAACTATTTTAATGAACAACAACTAGAAAAAGCTTTATTATATATTTATTAAAATATATAAATATACACCTCCGTTTTTATTCGAAAATATTCCTTTTAGACACTTTAATATTTTATATATATATATATATATATATTGCTTCATTAGTTATTTCCTAACATTGTATAAAAAATGATATCTGAATAGTTAACGTTGACCTTAAGAATAAACGTGGGATCACTAACGTTTCACCGACCAAAGGTTAAGAGCTGTTGAAAGAATATGTGTGGGCTGACGTCTCACTTCGAAAAGCATACTATCCGAATATGCTATGCGAATCAATTACTAAATAAAAAAATAAGTAAGAAACAAGCTCAAAATTTAGAAAAAGAACGTGTCTAAATTTCTATTTTTGGATTTCAAACCTAACGACAAATGGTCTTGATGTAAATACTCCTGGAGCCGGGTTTTACATAAATTATTTTGAGGCTATTTGCAATTTAAAGGATATTTTAGTTCAATAAAAAATAATAATTGTTTTAGCTGGTTTCTGTTATATTTTCCAATAAAACAATTTGGATACACTCTTTGATTTTTGATGCATTTCGTTAAGAATAAACGAATGATAGTTTAATGTGTTTGAAAATGTCAAACATATATATTTTTTTAAAAAATAAAATACATAAAAATATAAAGAAAAATGTTTTTTCAAAATTAAGTAAAAATTAAAATGATTGATTTTTTATTAATGGCGCACTTCCAAACAACAAGGAAGCTACTGGCGACGGATTTCATAATTTTAAGCCCCCGTAAGTGATTAGGATGATACTTGAGCTGGCACCTCTCTCTGCAAACTTCAATACCACGCCAAAAGGAGGAAGACCTCGACTAGATTTAACGTGCATCAAGCTCGCTAAACGGCAGGTCTTTAGTGGTACTTGTTTTTGAACCCATGACTGGATGGAAATAACGCCAGCCGTGAGTTCGTGGCCTTGACCACCATTCCACTATGAGGCTAACGCAGCCCCAAGTAAAAATTAAAGGATAATTTGAGGTAAATATTCGCGAAATTTACCTTAATCAATATCTGGTGTTTCTGACTGACTTTATCGTTAGGTTTCCAGGTTCTTTCAAATCAAATAAGCGTGATTATACAAATCAAGAAAATTTTAGAAGTGAAGTGAATAGATATAATCAAGTCGCATGAAAGAGACAGAATATTGAAAAGGTAAAAAATGTTATGGTAATAAGAAGTGTCCGAATGTGAAGAGCGGGGGAGTCTCCTTACGTAACGGCGTGATTTGTTGAGACTAGGACATAACGCTATCTGGTTGATTGAATATTTGGAAGATGTATTCGCATCGTATTCAGGTAAGCGTATTCTTTGAAATGTTACACCTTCTCTCTTTGTTTACATTTGACGAAACCAGAAATCATTTCGTGATATTTCAAACGTACTAGGGCACAAATTAATATGTTTTCTTAATCCCTCCCCCCACCTCATGATCAATATAATTTTCAAACAGAGTAAAGTGCTTGCAAAAGCTGTCACACCATTGATTACTTGGTTGTTGTTGTTGTGATATGTTAAAGAAATTGTTAAATACTTGAGGATAAAGACGTGAAATGGTTTGTGAGCAATCTCATTATTAAAAGATTAATAAACTCTATTTTGAAAAATAATTAACTAATTTAATTATTTTGTTTGTGTTTGACCTTGTAATTTAGATTTTTTGATTAGATAACATTGAAGATAACTATCAAGATTGATAATAGGATTACGTCACATGTTTACCGCCGTTCATTTGTTACTATTCAAAGGTATATGGGTCATTTTATGCTTTTTATGGTACACTTCATATTCATATAATATATTTTATAAATACTGCATTCTTCAAAAGGAATAGTGAATTAAACATATCTTATATTCCCAGATATTCATGAAATTATGAATATTTAGGTTACGAATTTGTCCATTGAAATTTCAGAAAACAGGGACTCTGCAATCTGTGCAAACTTATCATGTTTTCTTATCCCAAAGTATCTTGTTTTCATATCTCAGTTGGTGGTAAGTATTCTTCCCTCGATCTCAGAAAGGGTTAATGCTACTCAAAGCTGCTCAGATATTGGTCAAATTACGTATTTCGTTAGTATTGTAATTTTTAATCACGGTCAAGGGACGAGGACGATACTTAAGTTGGTGCGTCATTTTTCATATCACGATGTTCATACTGATGACGATAATAAATGACAAATATATAGAATGTTCTCTTCAACCAGAACAGACTGTTATCAAAAAAAAAAAAAAAGAAAAAAGAAAGAAAGAAAAGAAAAGAACGAATGCAGAGCCTGTATGAGAGCTTTTTAAAAATGCATTTGACGGCAACTTATGAGGTGTGGCTATTAAATAGCGAGACTGACTCTGCTACAGAAGAAGTAAACATATACCAAATGCCAGCGACCGACAGCTATTTAGCGTGAATCCTTCTCTTTAGAAGGCAGTGCCTCTAGCTTCTGTGAACCAATCCGTTTACCCTTCGCCTTCGTTCGCATTAGCTCTATTTTTTGATTTCACCGGGAAAATGATAAGTAAGCAACGAACTGGAGCTACTGGAATTTATAATTTATTGGAACAGCTACTGGAATTTATAATTTATTGAAAGAAAAGTATAGGAATGAATATTTATCGCGTGCACTGGTTTTTGAGTGGTTTAAGCGTTTTCAAGGTGGCCGAGAAGACGTTGAAGAGGATTCAAGACCGGCTCGCCCTTCCACGTCAAAAACGGACGACAATATCGAAAAAATCAGTAATTTTGTTCGATCTGACCGTCTGTTAAGTATTCGTGCGATTGCCGAGACTGTAAGAATTGACAAAGAATCCGTAAGGCAAATTTTTCCACCAAGGTAATGCGCTGTCTCATTCCACCTTGTCTGTCAAGAAGTTTCTAGTCGAGCACATCATCCCAATGTTTGACCATCCACCTTATTCGCTGGATCTTAACCCATGTGATTTCTATCTGTTTTCTGAGGTGAAATCTGAGTTGAATGGAACAAGATTTGAGTCCGTTGAAGCTGTGAAAGAGAAAGCGGTACGCGTCCTGAAGGAGGTGACAGAAGATTTCCAGGGCTGTTTCGAACGTTAGAAAACTCGAATGGAGCGTTATAGGGATAGAGGAGGGGTGTATATTAAAGGTGATAATAAATAAATATATATGACAGCAAAATAAGCTGTTTTACAGAATCAGTCTTGTTATTTAATATACACGCATCGTATATAGTGATTGTTTTGTAGAATTTGGTCCTAGTGACATATTCTGTTTAATAAATGCTGGAGAAAAATTAGAAACATCAGGCTTTCAAAATATTATATTAAATCTTTCGAAGAAATTTTCATTTTTATAGTTCGAGAAATGGTTATCTATTCAGAAAACTTGAGAGAATTGCACATTTGATGGATACATAGTTCATCAATTTGCTTCAATAACTTATAATCACTAGCTGTGCTTTTACAAAAAGTATAAATCTCATGCTGTGTCTTTATCCTATGCATTACCAATATTTAAATATCGAATAATTGCTGTTGTACTTAAAAATAAATTCACTCTATTTCGATATCTTTAAAATATTGCTAAGGGTTGATTCTATAAAATGATCTCTCTTTCCCTATGGGGTTCAAGATGGCTGAAACGTTTTTCCTAAAAGAGAATTACAAATGCTTTTTAATAAATATTTCAGCTCATATTACTCAAGAAATTAATATTTTTTCTTACCAATTGAGATATTCCTTGGAAATAATATTCAACTACCTTTCTTTTACCTGCGTATCTGTTTTTAACTCATTTCTATAAATTTCCACATTCTTATTTTTAAACAGTTTTCTAGAGCTGACACATTTGCCCCTCGCTTATCGTTAAAAGAAAAAAAAGAAAAAAAAAAGTGGAAATAAGGCACATCATTCTTTTCTTAAAACTACCATTATCAGAAGCAATTTCCTTTTTAAGTAATAAAATGTATGTTTTAATGAAGTATTCTAGAAAACGTAACTTCATGACAAGAGCTTGAAAATTATAAATAAATACAATATCATATGTGTTTTACATCTCTCTCACTGAATTTTTTAAACAATAATTATATTCCAAGTATTCTAGATCTATTTCATTTTTACTTCAGTGTGCTTTCATTTTGCTACTTCGTGCCTTGAAAAGCTAGTTGCTTTCGAAATCTCGCAGCCGCCAATTTGACGATGTTCGAGCCCAGCTGAGGATTGAGGTTTTGACTCCACTAAAAATCCATCGCGTAGAATATGGAACTGTTGCACATTAAATAAAAGGGAGCTCCAAATTCTTCACGTAGTGTACTGTGATTTTGGGCAGAGTAAGTTAACAACTTATGTGCTTCCACAATATTTGATGGTTATCCAAAAACGCGAAGACGTCGCCAGAGCTATTGTGCAGCTCTTCAGCGATGGTAATTCGGCATTTACAAAGACAAAATTACCATTTTACTTACGGTAATTCGTTAAAAATAAGCGTTACGTAGTTCGTATGAAACAGTAAGAACTTGAGGAAAACTTTTTTTCGACTAAAAACGTTTAAGAATAAAATAAAAAAAAAAATCGCATAATTTATATTTTTCAAATTGGATAGCTAAATCAACGGCTTATAAGGAATGTGTTTATTTTAATGAACTAGAGATGGAAATATTGTATATCACACTAAAATAACAAACGTAAAATTAATTTGGGATCATGTTTAACTCATAAATAAGCAAAACTTCATTTTAAATACTGATAATTACGCAAGCGTTGCGTTTTGTTTCTACTAAAAATGCTTCAAATCTTACAGTTGTGGCGAAATTAATGTTTTTCGTCCTTTGTTGGCTTGTTTTACACCAGTACTTTTTTTTTTTTTTTTGCATTTTTTTTGCATGTTAACTCCTCTGCACAGGTATGCGCAAATACAAATAAATTGTTCAGCGGGGTGATACTCGTCAGTAATTTTCTTCTAAAATCCATTTGATTTAAATAAAGGTCTTATGATGCGGAAATATCAACAACAAACAGAATATAATTAAATTTCCCAGGATAATTATTTTCTCCTCATTAAGTAAAATAATTATTACAATAATTAACGTAGCATATATGCTTTTCAAAAGGAGGAAATAAAATGCTGATAAATGTAAATCATTATTGCTCTTTCGTAGAAGTAGAACTACATGTAAATAATTATTATTTTTTAACAATACTTAAAAAGTAAACTTTTGAAATCTAGTAGATCTAATTGCTTACAAAAATTATAATATTGGCACTGCTTAATTTAGTAGGAACTAGAAGGGGGAAAACATTCAGTAGAAGTGGAAACACATAATATTTAATCCTGTGAAAATACAAACTATGTTATACATTAACGCTTAAGGTTGATCAACTTAAATTTATATTGTTGATCATGGTATAGTAATAGGCTAGGGATATAAATATTTTAAGTAACTTGGTTTATTTATTCATCGTATTTAGCAAAGAGTGTAAAGTAATGTGATGAAATCCTTTTAGCATATACATAAAATATTGTTTTGGAAAACATTTTGGATGTATAATGTTATTTCATTTTATTTACATAATCTTCAAAGTTTTCATTGAGAATAAGCAAACTATTCTAATGAGGTATAAAACTGTTAAAATAATAACCTTTTCTTTTTTTTTAAAAAAAAAAGAAGGCAAAATAGCAGTTGATGAAAGTTTTTATTTATTAGATGATTAAAATTGATAAGCTAAATTTAAATTTTAAAATTTGATGAGCGGAAAAATAATTTTTATTGAAATGTTTAGTATTTTTGGAAGACTTAATACTTTGAAGTATAAAAATGCATTAAAAATAAAATCTGAATTTTCTGAGTCAAAATCTGATCAGTAAGTGAGAATTGATTTTGTTGATCATATTAATAATACATATAAATTTATAGCTGGATTACAAACACAAATGTATATCCAAATTATAGTTTTACTCAGCTTAATCATATTAAGACCTCACCAGAAAACTACGTAGTAAACCTTTTGCAATTTTATATACCAAAACTCAAATTTGAATAAATTTTCTTAATTTCTATATCTTTTCAGCGTGAAATTTTTTTGAGGTTTTTCCAAGTTTAATGCTATTTATACCACTCGATGGTTATTTATTGATCCAGTTTTCACCATTAAGCAGACGCGGTAACTTTTGAACAATTTTTATTTCTGCATTTAAAGATTATGTTTTAGTATGTCATTTATTGTATCTAATCAAGATTAAGATTTCAGACGAAATTTTAGATATATGTTTGATACAATACAAAAATTTAAATTTTAGAACTTTATTTCTTTTGTATATATTTATATATTTTTTTTTTGAAGTTTCTTATAATATTCTCACGAATATCTTAAACTACTTTAAGGATCAATAGTACCCCCTCTCCTAACTTCCACACTAAGCCAACGGGAGGACTTTGGGCAGATTTAACGTACATCGGTCCCGGCCACACGGCGGGTCTTTAGTGGAATCAAGGCTGCGACTCGACGAAAACAGCCAGCCGCGAGTCAGCGGCCGTGGCCACTAGGTTACAGCAGCCACTTCACACCCTACCCAAACAACAAAAGTAATACATCAATCTAAAGGTAATAATTCAAAGAATGTTATTAAATCATTTTTGGGATACTGCTATTCCCATCAAGGGTATTCGTTCGATCATAAGGAAAAGGACCAAATCAGGTGAATTTTTTCAAATCTCTCTCGGAGAAAAAAATATCTCAATGTTTCACATGAGTTTTGCGTGGTTGTAACATGGTCCTAGTTATCATGGTATATCCTTAAAATTCGGAAACTTTTTACATAAATATGAACTTCCCAATTTTGACAGATAAGGTTAAACATTCATTACATTCTAAAATTATAAAACTTAAGAGATGAAATACAAAACTTACTGAATGCACGTGAAAAAATTTTTCCCTCAAAAAAAAAAAAAAAAAAAAAAAAAAAAACCCACCAGTAGATGTGGCTTACTTCAATCAAACCGAGTACGAAAGAATAATTTTGCTTGGAAGATCTAGAACAATTCCAGTCTCTGATAGCATTAAAATATTCTATATATTCTACATGATAGCTGTGTCAGAACATGACCCTTATACTGAAACATCTGAATTTTTTTTTTTTTTAATGTTTACTCCTGTTTTATGCATTAAGCAAAGATGGTCATCTATATGTGTAAAATGGGTTACCAAGGTTCCAAAAATATATTGTGACGGATTTTTCGTTTGAAAAATTCAGTTAATTTTTTTCTTTTGAAATTTTTTTTAAACTCTTTTTTCTTTTGCATTACAAAGACAAATCGAAAACTAGAATGTAATGTGAGATCAGGTATGAAATTAAGCAAATATTAGAATTTATATTTTATGAAATCAATTAAATTCTTTTCATCTAAATAGTCTGATGTTAAAGGGGAGAGTTTCAGAGTTTTAGATTCGTAGGATCCTCACCCAATCCCATCCAAATCCACTGAAGGAAATATTCCGGGCACTGTCCGATATATTTAACAAGGCCACAGAGATTTCATCATTGTGACTTGGATGTTATTCCAAAGATAAATATCAATGACTTATTGTAAAATTCGAATGCGATACTAAGTAAAGGAAATCAATTCAAACCATTTTTAGACAACATTTAAGTTTTTCGAGTGTATGTGTTCCAGTTGAAATCTCTAGTTTTAGATTAACAACTTATATATATCCAATATTTTCCAAATTTACTAAGTAGATACACACAGATAATATTGTTTGTAAGTAATCTTCCCTTTCTATAGTGAAAGTAACTTCCTTACTGCTATGTATAGATTTACATAAGAAGCTTGTCCTATAACTTGCCAGGTTAAGCACTTCCTTTTTTTCCAAGCGGCTTACAAGAAGTGTTGCTCAGAAACATCGCTAAGCCTTTCTTAAGAATACCGTATCTTCCTTCCTTCTCGAGCCGTAAAATGTTAGGCACGTTTTCCGGAAACTCACGTATATGGTCACCGTCTTTTTGCAACGTCTGGAAAAGTCGCCACTGGAGATCGTGACCACTAAACAGGATCAGAGTTCACGGAATGGACCCGGCGGTCTGGAAGAGAAATTGTTTCTAATTCTTCTGCGTCGTACGACCGACGGGATCATTCAAGCGGACCGTGGGACTTTGTTTGAACGGATTAAGGGGGAGGAATCTGGTATTAATGAAGCAAAAGCTCTCGTAAAAAAAGCTCTTAAATCACACAATTCCTTGAAAAGAAACGTGGAGCGAAAATAGCTTTTCAATGGCGGTCATTGTCCGAGAGGGTGAAATTGCTGCAGCCTTTTTTTTTACAACGTGTAACATCCTCCTCCTACAAGTTATTATTGCTTTTTATGTGGAATATCGTGGTAATGTACTTATTGAATGGGGATTCGACATGTGTTGAATCCTGTCTGACTTTGAAGGTGACGCGTCACTTTGAGCTAAAAAAAAAGAGTTTAAGTCGATTCGATATTAAATATAAATAATTTATAGATTATTAATTTTTTATTTAAATGTGAGTGGAGCAAAAAATATCATAAAATTGGATAATATTTCGACGTATTGCAAATTTTTAGTGTAATCACTTTCCTCTTCCACACACACTAGGACGTGTTTCTCAATAAGTACTTAAATTCGAATCACCACTTATATAAAGAGAAAGAGACAAATCCTTCCAATAAAAATTATAGTTTTTAATATTTAACATGAATTTTTGCTTTTCTTTTTATATATCCAGTAAATCTAACCTGTGACTCGAGCAATTTAAGAGTAGAAATATTTCATTATTAAAGCATTATTTAAATTACAAAATTATATTTTATAATTTAATATATATATATATATATATATATATAATCACTGTACACAAAATATATTTTTTCAAAAAAAAAGTCTTATTTAAAAACATGGAAGGCAATGCATATAAATTTATTCAAAATGATACGTGTGGAAAAAGATTAATATCTATTGTCCACAACTATACAAGGTTATTGTTCAATATTGTTAATCAGTATTACAATTCTGAACCGTTCTATCATGATACTTTCCTTTTCATGCTTATGCAACTCCCTAACTGATCACACCGATTACCTGCTCAATTTTAGAGTGCATAACAAAATCCAATACCCATAAAATGGAACTTTGGTAAAAAACGAGTTTCGAACCCATGATCTTTCAAAGATCTTGGGCTCAAAGTTCATCAAAGTCAGTACTTCTACAACGCTATACATAACTCCGAGTCTCTTTTCCTCGACGAAGTAACTTCTAAAACCCAAATCCTTCTTATTGTTACGAGGAGAATAACAACTATCAAATTAAAAAAATGTGAGCTAAAAATTTATAGTAAATCGTTACATATGTAATTCATTATTATGTATGCAATTTTTATGTAATTGATTTATATATGTAATTCGTGATCATGGTAATAATCTAAACAGTTTTCAGATTGTTTTATTGACAAGAAGTTTAAGAGTTTTCTTTATTTATATGTAATTCAAACCCTTTTATATACGTATTTTTTGATAATCTACTTAGAAACAAATACTATTGAAAGCGTTTGAATATTTTCCGTATTTCTGGTATTTACCATTCAATTATTTTATGTTTTTCTACATCGATGGCAACCAATCATATCAGCATAAGGTAATTTTTTTCCCTTTTTTTTTCTTCAGTAGAATTACCAAAGCTCAATTCAGGTAAATTTCTTAATAATAATTAAAAACTAATGTCCAGAAATTATTTTTATCATTTTTAAAATGAGAAAAGAAGGAAATGATATAGTTTGCTATTTCGGGATCGATAACAATTTTAATTAAAAAAAAATCTGATTTTGAAAAACTTATGTCGATTGCTTCTGATGGTCACAGTTCAGTCCCCTTTGTTTAGATATTTTTCCGATTGATATCATCGGAATCGGAATTGTTTATTTTCGGTAGAAGTCATAATTTTTCTTTTAAATAGATTGTGTGGGGAAGTTATCAAAATATCTCAAGAAAGACGAAAACGAAACAAAATAAAACAAAACAAAAAAAAAAACCCACTTATTTCCATTTATTTGAGGTAGGTTCATTGGACTGCCCAATTGTTTCAATATCCTTTGAATCAAAGGTCCTTTTCAATTAATAATTTTTACTAGCCACCCAAGGGGCTATTGTTCTCGGTGTATCATTTTTCGCGTACCAGATCACTTTTCAATTTTTATCGTTTGCTTCAATTTTAATTATATTTAGTTTAAATATGCTCAATTTAATAAAATGTATCGTTTGCTTTAATTTTAATTACATTTAACTTAAATCTATTGAATTTAATAATTTACCGTTCCTTTAATTGTAAAATCAGAAAAGTTTACTATTGTCCATTTCTCGATATTTCATTGTTTACTTAAATTCTTATATTTAATTACGTAATTTAATAACAATTATAAAACAAATCACATCTTAGGTGGCTTAATCTGTTCTTTGCTAAACTTTGCATAGAACATTATTCAGATTACCTTTATTTCTTATTGAAATTCTTCACTCCTGTCCAACTCTTGGATCCACTTGGAACATCAGAATCTCTCCCTATAGTTCCACACCACGAGGATATGACGAAGATGAAACATAAGATGGCATCGAATTCTACACAAAAGTTTTTTAAAGACAACCTGAGGCTTGAAACTGTGACAAATTTAACATGCACATTCAAAACATTGTCTTTGCAAATCAAATCGAGAACACCGCTATTTTTCAACTACTAATCCTATGACCTATTAATCACCTATGCGAGTTTTTTTCTGACTATTTCAGGTTAATAATACTATTAAACAGTTAGAAAATAATTATTATAACGATATTAAATTCGAATGACATGTACTTTTTAATCTCGAGTAGTCCGTTACTTTTTTAAAAGACATATAGTTATGTAAGAAATACTTTAAGTATTAGATCTACGGAAAGTTATGTCTGTTTGTGAACTGAAAGAAAACAATATATTTTTCATACATTTAATAACAATTATTGAACAATATAAGTTATGACTTCTTGCCAGCGTGATGGTGATTTGGAAATCCCACTTATAACAAATTTCTCGTCTGAAGAAAAGAAAAACTCTGATTGTTCTTGTTTCACATCTACTTTAGTTTATATCAATTGTTTTATTTTACCTTCAGAAAATTTTGAATCGAGAGAAACAGATGGTAATCAGAGGGAGGTAAGTCTGGAGAGTAGGGTGGATGCGATAGAATTTCTCAATCTAGATATGTAATTTTCTGACTTGTCACCAAAGCAGTACGTAGTCTAACATTATTATAATGTGGTAAGATGTGCATAATATTGAGCATCATCGGCGTATTTTTTTTTTCAATGTCTCATTTAAATCATTTATTTGCGGACAGTATTTCACCAAATCGAGCTTTTTGTTAGGTTTCAAATTCTAATAATTTTTTTTAAAGAACTAAATCATTGCTTAATTTTTGAACTCAAAAGCTTTATATTAAATGAAATATTTTTAAATTTGGAATTTAATTGTATATACCATTCGAAGGTACACGGTGAATATGTATAAAAATCAATATATAATCTTGATAAAAAATTGTTACTGATCAATTTATTTTCCTACACGTGAAAAACTCCAAAATATTTCTAGAAAACATCCACTATTTTCTCTCAAAATCACACAAAATGTTTCCAAAGAGTTTTAACTCTAATCACTCCAAAAATCGGCCATTCTTCTAAAACATTGAGATACATGATTAATCGATAGCTTTTATTCTAAAAATCTTAAAATAGTACCTTGATTAATAAGAAAGCGAGTTAAAACGTAATCTTTCATCTTTTATCTTACCTTTTCAAGTATTAATTGGTGAACTGATAAAGTGCGCGTAGACGAATCTAATCAGAATGCCCCATTACTTAAAGCGTAACTGTTGTTAAATGTCAGAGCCCATGAGACCATGTAATAGATGTGTCTAGTAGAACCATAATAGTCACTGCAGACAGTTATTCGTTAAAACTCGTGTCTGGAGTTGAGGAGGCATTTCTTCGAGATCAGAGAAAATGTGAGAGCTAATGAATAGAACGTTTTGTAAGTTCCTGTTAAATTGGAGTTTAATCTGCGAAGCGTTTTGTTTCGTCCCTCCTGTGTTGATTAACTTCAAGAAGCTGTGTTTTGCAGCATATACTTGAGATAATAGTTTTCTATATCGTAATTAATTATCCTAAAGTATGACGGAATGCGTGTATGCTTTTGAGGGAGTGATTAATACCTTGAAAAAAAGTTTAACTGTCAGGCTTAAGTTTATTTCAGATGATATTGAAAATATGTAACCTAATATTAAAAATTAAAGTTAAGTCCTTGTATATGATTAGGATAGATGGAATAAAAAAGCACGAGGGCAAAAATAAAAGATAAAATATAATTGTTTTTATTCAGTTAACATAACGATAGAGGAGAGAGGTATTGACAGATTTCAAAGTTTCGAATAACATTCGTGTGAACATGGTCGCGAACTCGCGGTTGGCGTTGTTGCCGTCGAGTCTTGGGTTGGAGTCTTGATGCCACTAACGATCCGCCGTGTATCGGGATGATGCAGGTTAAACCTGTCGAGGCTTCAAGTCCTCCAGTTTTCACGGCTTTGGAAGTTTAGAAAGGAAGATGACAGCTCAGGTGTAGTCCTCATCTATTGAAAGTGGCTCAAAATTGCTGGTCCTTAATAGTCTTCGCAATAAGTCGTCAATAGTCTTCATGTTGTTTCTAAGTGCGATTAAAATAAACAATCAATCCCGTTCCATCAAAGACCATAGCACAATAAGACGCAACGGGGAGTACTGCACGATAACTTCAAGTGGGCTTTAAGGCTTTCTTATGGTGTGATGTGGAAATTAGACTCTTGATTCACATTTTTGTGGAGTGGAAGATAGAATAAGATAATGATTCGCCAACTATACCACGGCTCAAAACTATAAGTTCCGTCACCAATAGCCTTCCTGTTGATTCTCAATGCGACATAAATAAATTATCTATTCATTTCTCAGTGTGACGTTAATAAATAATCAGTCAATTGATTGATTGTTTATTAACGTCGTACTGAGAAGCAACACGAGGACTATTGGTGACAGGTAATTTTGAGCCATGATTTAGTGAGGAGGACGACACCAAACATCTAACTCCCACCCAAACTGGAGAATGTGGAGCCTCGACAGGTGTAATGGGCATCAGACAGGGTCTTTAAATGACATCATGACTCAAACCTACGACTCCACAGATGCAACACCTGCTGCTTCCTCGCGGTTATGTCCACTAGGCTACGCGATCGCAAACAAAAAAATCATTACATTCGAGGTTAATACAGTAAGGTGGTTTATCTAACCTAGTTCAAATTCGAGGCCTTCGTGTTGCTCTGGACCTACGTTAATACAAACCATACAACCAACCAAAGAAGGAATTTTTCTTCTTTAAATACTGTCGATTTTAACTGCATCTGTGGGATAGTAGCCTTTGTTGCTCCATATGTTTCATAAATCAATCAAAGCTACACCCGTTTCGAATGCTTACATCTGAATGACAAACATTCTAAGAGCCAGAAAGTGTGTTGCTTGTCTATCAATGAATTTTTCGACTCAATAATATAATTAGTGCGAAAACGGCATCATCAGATAAATCGTAAATACGCTATTCGTGACTATTTGAATTATCCTTACGCACAGCAATGAGATTAAAACCCCCCCCCCCCCCTGTTTCCTACAAAGTATAAACAAATCTGCTCTAATGCATATCAGCTATTTCAATTCAAAAATATCGTTTAGATTTTATAACAAGCCTTGATTTTTTTTCTCATAAATCTTGCCAGTTCAATATTTTTCATTAAAAAATTGCAATGGAATTTTGATAGGACGAATAACTTTAATAATAAATTCCTGCTATTCTTCTGGAAGAAAAAAAAAGTGATTCTGGTTATATGTTCTCTTATGCTAATGTTTATATTACAGTATATGGTGAGCATTTTTTTACTTAACTATAATATAGGAAAATTAAAAAAAGAACATATAGCAATATTTGTTAAGCAATAACATTATACTCTGAAGAGTACTCTTTATTAATGAATCCTGGGCCAATTCAGGGTAGCTAATAATAGTGTTTAATAATGATCTTTGGACATAGTCTGAACTTCCTGAAACAGCTGCAATATTAAGCAGAATAAAAAACTTGTACAGAATTCCAATTGATGGTATATAACTATTATTTCAAAAAAATTATACATTTGTTGGGTTTGTAATGATATATAGCATAAATGATTTCGCATTTAATCGGATGATATATTCTTTAATTCTTCTGATATTTCTCTACTCTTACAACTACTAACATTATTCTTTATTATGATGCGTTTAGAGGTTTATGACACAGATCATGATATGCCCACTGTTATTAATAAATAATTCAATCTCAGCTTATTTTTCTGTATCGAGCTTTTTTGAAATAGATTGTAATAAAAATGATTAATATGTTTTTCAATTAATAATAATCAACGATATTGTATTGGAGTTATAAAATATTTGCTTAGAGATAATTTTAAATAAATTTATTGTCAGAAGTGTTGTGGTACAAAATTATATACATAACAACATTTAAGTAATGAAAGAATGTGAATCGGATCCACACTCAAATCCAACTGTTGTCTTTATTTGCTATTCGTTGAGAAAAAGAGATGGCTGTGGATACAATTCCGTACTTAGATGAACATTACAAGAGCACAGAAGAATAGGAGATTCTTATACATTTGTGAAAACGCGGCGCAGAATCGGCCGGAGAGCAGAAAAAGTTTTTACATTGTCAGTTTTCTGGCGGTGAACATCACATTGTCTCCTGCATTGACGAGGCAAAAACAAGTGCACTTTTTCATTGAGTGTCCAATTATATATTAAGGGTTTTCCCCAATAGGCGTAATAGAAAACGTAGCACAGGAATAGGGACTCTAGGGAATTGCAACTATATAAAGAGAGTCTAATAGGGATTATTCTGACAGATTTACAACCGTAGGAAAGTGGATTAAACAAATTTTATGAGCGAGGGATCTAATAAATAAAAGAATAATTTAGAATTGGATCAGGAAATCAAAATGAACTCTTTACTTTTGAATTAGGGGGTGGGAAAGGGATAGAACAGAAAATTAAATTATTATAAAGAGAAACTATTAAATTTAAGTTAAATCGTTACACACACACACACACACACACACACACATATATATATATATATATATATATATATATATATAATTTCCCTTCTCTCTCTCTCTCTCTCTCAGAGACCGGTGAGAGACTCAGAGATCTCTTTACCAAAAAATAAGTCAAAACGTTTTTTTAAAACTAAAAAAACAGAGCTTTAAAGATACGATAGGAGCCACACTCCTTAATAGCCTTTTTAAAGCTTTAGTGAGACATTAATTCAAATCAAATCTATTAAAATATAATTATTCTGATTGTATAATTGTATTTATTCTAATTTGCAAATAACACCGAAAGTTTTCTATTTCAAAATGAATTGAAATAAAAGTATCAGAAAAGATGCAGACGATTTTCTCAGATAGAGTTTACTTCAATAATTGGAAATCGGGAATTAGAACTATACGTTCAGTTAGAATAAGATAAGTTCTGAAAGAGTTGGAGCTGTGAAATTGCTGCAAAGTGTCAGAATTTCTACGCCCGACCCGGCAACTATTCTGTACCTTTGTTGGTTCTATAAAATTTTTAAGTAATATTTGTGACACAATGTAATTTGAGTATTCAATCCACTGAGTTTACTTCTTCTTTTCGTCATGGAATAAATTTCATATAATAATAAAATGTAATAACTTAGATAAAACCATCATAATACAAACAAACTGCGCATTTTGTTCATGAAAATTCATTCAGACAACTCCCACTAAAATACGACACATTATTTTTGTTTCAATTCCGTTTTAATATATCATTTTGGTGGCGCGCCTTGGTCGTGGTAGCCCAGTGGTTACGATCGCGAGCGCACGAACTGTGTTGTTTCCGTCGAGTCGTTGGTTCGAGTCCTGATGCTATTGAAGGATCAGCCGTTTAATGAGGCTGATACACATTAACGTTGTCAAAGCACCGCGTCTTCCCTTTGGCTCAGGCATCACTACCTGTCTCTGGAACATTATCATTTTCTGTTACTTTGTTTAAAGATCTCTCTGTTTGACCTTTTTTTTCTCCCTTCCGATGGTTTTTAAATTTTATCAGCAAAAAAAGTTACTGAACATAAAATTACAGGGGGAAAAATACACACGAACATGATAAAATAAGATTTCTTACAACATTTCGTCGGCAAATCTCAAATACTAGTTACCAAGACTAAAAAATCGACTCGGAATTCGGATTCATTCGTTTTTCGGGATCTGCGCACCTTACCTGTATAAGTACCTCGTACAGAGCCTGAATTCCGTCGAATGTCGTAGCAGCACAATAAGTGATTTATTGAAAGAATTATTGAATCGAGAATATGTAAAACGTTTAATTATTTCCAATTAGGATGAATATTTAATACATTCTTTTTAGATGTATACATGTTGTTTATATATTTAGACTTATATTTGTGAAAGTAGTGTTGAAAATTTTAAATAATATTGAGAAGGATATTGAAATTTTTGAATTTTTTGCGGATCGGCGCTGGTCCATGGACTACTGGTTGGGAAACACTGTTTTTTGCAACTTACTTATCATCGATATTTAGAAGAAATCCCTGCACATATGAGAAAAGGGGAGGGAGGGGAAGGGTTAAATACACTTCAAATCAATTATATATTATTAAAAAAATATGTTTCACGATACGAAAATAAAAATATATTTACAAGGAAACAAGTATTTAATCATTTTTGAGAATCGAAAAGCAAAACCGAAAAAAGAAGTCGAGAAATTTTTTTGTAAGGAGTCAAAAATTGACTTTTTGTATGACGTGACTTTTTTCACTCCTTTCGAAGATAGATCTATAGATGATAGCTAGAACAAACAACAATTTTTTTGTCTCTTAAAAATGTCAAACATTTTATGAAGCAGCATAATTTTCGGTAGCAATTTAAGAAATGGATACTTCATATGAATGATTTCTGGCTATTACACAAATCCATATTAAAGCAAGTACAATATTATTCTATACAACGCGTTGCGAAGAACAGAATTTTGCCGCCAAAGTTTCTTTTCTTTCCATCGCATTAAGGCTGTCCTTCCTAAAGTTAAGGAATAGTAACCTCCAATGAAATATTTTTTCCAATAAAAATGCACTCGGACATTAATTTTATATTCTGACTCCATTATCCTTTAGAGCAGAGGTCTTCAACCTGGGTTCTGCGGAACGCTAGGGTTCCCTCGAACTTTGACACGGTTCCACAAGCGATCACTATTTGCGTAACCAAAACATCAAAATTTTAGTAAAATTTTAATTTTTATGAAGGATCGAATTCTTAAAAGCAGTTTACTTGTAAAAATAAATATAAGTAAATATTCTATGGATAAAATAAAATCTTAAATTTCGTAAACGTCACTTGCTACAAATACATTAATCGAGACACATTAGGTTACATATTAGTCTCCATTTTCTTGGCTCAGTCGATACATTTCAAACTGATATATCGACCAGCACTCAGTTCAAACTAAAATCTAGTCAAGTTGATATTATATATTTTTGGATCGACATTAGAAAAGAATACCCTGAAATTGCCAAAAGAGACTTGCAACATCTAATATCATTTGTTTCAACCTATATATGCGAAAATGCTTTCTCTTTGTGCTTTGCGACAAAAAACAAAATACAGAAACAGATTGGATGCAGAAGAGAATATTAGGTGGCAGATTTCAACAATTATTCCTGACGTTAAAATAATTTGCAATTTAAATCAATCACAGCAAAAACATTTAAAAAAAATTCTTTTCTTTTTTTATTTTATAAAATTTTCTTGTTATAATTTAAATATTGTTGCTTTTATTTATTACTGATAGAATACATTTTAGAAAACCGAAAAAAGCCTTTACCTACCTTTCCATTTATTATCTTACTAAGTTGTTTGTATTGTGATAAAATAAAGATGCAATAATAATTTCGTAAATTTGAGCAGGATAAAGCTTTGATATCCTATTTTTTCTGCTCTTTGTTCAAGAGGTTTTTTCAAGAAAACAGTAAGCTCAAAGGGTCCCCAAAGTGTGAAAGTTTGAATACCCCTGCTTTAGAGAATAGCATATTTTATAATACTACTAATTTCTATATGAATAAATCCTTTTTTTTCTGGTATAAAATATGTTTTATGTTTCATCTCCTATAATATTATGTTAAATGAACTTTAAACTATATTCGTATTCACGTGAACAATGGCGTATTTTTAGTAGAATGTTCCTAAATTTGAAGAATACTTCTTGATAAACGGATATATGTGTTACAACATCGTAAAGTTTAATGAAAATAGGAACAACTTTCCACCCTAGAAATGTGCCCGAAGTTTTGATGAGATTTTTTGACATTAGGCGAAGACAACCTTAAATAAAATTTGTTTTTATTTAATTTATATTACATTACATTATCTTTTACAAAAGCCCTTTTTTGGTTAATAATGACAAATCAACATTAGAATTATATGACCCTAAAGAATTCCAAGAAGAAACCAAGTAAAAAAGTAGCAGCTCGAAAATCTTAGGGGAAAAAATGACTAAAATTGTGAATAATTCTATTCTTTTTCAATTAATTTTTTATTCCTTATTACATATGATTTGAGGTAGTAATTAATCGACAGGTAAGTAAATTACTTAATTCGAATATGCTTTATTTCAAACCCATTAAAAAAATTTTAAGAGAAATTTATTGTGACATAATTTTAAAAAAATTAACTTCATATTTCTGATGAAAGCAGACATGAAACATATGAAGAAAAAAATTTTACGATAAAATTTTAAGAAGTGATCACTTATGATAATTTGTGGTTGACTAAAATAACAGTCCTTTTAGAGGCTAAAAAAAATGTAGTTTTTAAGAGTTAATTAAGCAACAAGTGTCGTGAATAATGCGTTTAACATCTCCAACAAGACTTTAAACAAAATAAGTTAGTTCAAACCTTTCAATGATAAGTTTTAGCTTTTATTTCCTTTGTTGATTACATGAGAATGCAGAAATTAATTTACAAAAAGATCCTTTCCTTAATCATTGTATTTGTCTATCGAATGCAAATAACCGATATTTGCAGGGCTATAAGATATACGATCGCTTACGACAATGAACCCTATAATTTAAAATCCTCGATTTTTTTCCTTTAATATAAAATGAATTTATGATTTCATATATGAATATTTTTAATTATATAAACTAAGCATTGTATTCATCAGATATAAAAGAAACACAAAAAATGTTTTAAAAATTAAAAGTAATAATTAAGAATAAAAGATAAAAAAATTGAGTAGGAAAATTAAATAGAGTTAATAAAGTAAAAAAAAAAAATGATTTTATAAGATGAGCGAGCGACGTGAAAAAGCAATATGTATTTAATTTATTTAAGATAATAGAAAGGCAAAAATACTTCAAATACTCAAATACAAATTAAAAAGAAAAGAAATAGTTCAAATCATTCTAAAAATGGCACGGAAAAAAAGTTTAATGTAATATAATAATTATCTTTTTCTGAAAAGTGTTTCAGTTACATCACCTAACGCAATTAGGAAAACCATCACACTTTGTTTGCATTTTCACACAAAATTAGACTTTTGAATCCTATTTAAGATTTCTACCCTTTAAGTTTTCTCTGTATTTCCCCAATTTTTTAATCTAACTTTTGACTTTTATTTCACTTTGAAAATAACTTGTGTTCTTATCAACAAACAGATTGTGGGCAGCATAGTCAGATTTGACTATGCTGCCCACAATCAATTAATAAATCCGATAATAAAGTCAAAATATATATTAATAGTGAGGCATTTTGCTATTCAAAGAAAGTATAACGAGTTTATGTAACTATAATCTGTGTTTTTATCTGAATAAATCTTAAAATCTAGTCTTATAAAATGTTTGGAGCAGTATAGCCAGATTTATCACTTGTTCCATAAACACACAATCAATCAATCGATCCGATAGTGAAGTCAAAATGTAATATTCATAGTGAGGTATTTTTCTATTCGAAAGAGTATATCGTGTCTGATATAGGTGAAGATAACCTTGAAAAAGTCCTTCACCACTGGTTTAATGTGACACAATTCCAATCAAAGTTCACCAGTAATTACCTTAGCGAGAAAGAACTCAATTTAAACCAGATAATGAAAATGAATTACAGAAATAAATAAACAAACATAGTTTCCATCGATCCTTTTACAGCCAGGAACATAAAACCTTGAATTTATCACACGATAATCGAATAATACTTAAACGCCACACCAGTCATAATCCCAACAGCAAAAGTCAAAATAACCGAATATAACAAACCTTCCTTTTTCTCTTGCACGTATATTCCCTTAAGAAACCCAAATTAACTCCAAAACTTCATATTATTAACTAAGTCCCATTCGTTCCGTCGTCATGGTTAATTAATTACTTATTAAAGTCTTAAAGGAATGCCCTTACTTAGAAGATTTAAAACACCAATCCTTCTACGTCGCTGATCGCAGTGGGGGAATTCCAAAGCCGGATCGCGACGCGTCATTTAAAATTAAGGCGTTCGGAATCGCGCGCGTCTTGAGAAGGAATTTTCAATATTAAAAGGGTTATTTTCGACACCGAGATGAAATGAAGTAAGTAATTAGCCCAAGTATTCCCTGGGAAAGGGGTGATGAAGTTCCGATGAATGGCTGTAATGGAATGAAGAGTGTGTGTGTGTTGGTGTTGCGGATGTAGGCTAGAGTGCACCTCCGGGAATAGTTTCTTTGTTTAAGGTATATTCTGAGAGTGTAATTTATAAGTTATGGGATGTCAGAGTGTTACTTAAAGAAAAGTTTCGGATTTCATCAATGTCTTCTGGGTTTCAAAGTGTTCTGGTCTGAATTCAGATGTGCCTCAATTAATTTAGTTTGGAATGGATTTAATTCTTCATTACACGATGTATCAGATTTTATAAAATATATATAATGGAGAAATCGGAGTTTGTGAATTTTGTTCA
>BMAW01121985.1:629175-661288 GCA_019974015.1 Nephila pilipes | reverse complement strand
GGGTAATGCGAAGGAGAAGAGAAGCGGAAAAGTGGGGGGGGGGGGGGAAAAGAGAACGAGAACGAAAGGTCACTCAGTTTTTGTTCTGGAATAGGTGGTGATGCAAGGGCTTATCACATGACTCGAATTCGTGGTGCCGTCTATCGAGTATCGGAGGAAATGGTTTTACAGTACATTGGAAAATAAAATGAATTCTTTAATAATTAGCTGGAAAATCCTACATCTATTCTATTCTATATATATATATCAATTTTTGATTTCGCAGCCATTTGCTGCTGCGAAAACGAAATGAACCTATGAATAAGTGTGAAATTAATTTTGGCGAAATTTAATAGATGACAGTCCACAACTCCAACATTCTCTGCAACGCCATCTGTTGTCAAAAACATGTACTTTTTGAACCAGTCTCGTGTACAAAAAGAGGGGAAATACTGCTTGTGTGTACAGTAAAATATGTAAAGTTCAAATAATACTAAAAAACTTTAAATTACAGTTATTGTAAATAGTTATTAAATAAGACCTTTTAGAGAAAAATATTTTGGAGCAGCAAAACTCCTAACGAAATGTAATTTTATCGGATAAATTTAATGTAACATATTAATGCACCCCATCCATTTTATTGAATTCGTGGGAGATTTATATTTGCAATTAAGCTGTCTTTTTGCACATACTTCATGAATTCTAAGACTTCTATTTTTAAAAAGAAACTAATAATACTTGAAAATGTCTCGAATATATTTATATCTTTCCCTGTCAAGTGATGAGAATTCTTACGTATCAACAGTACTAGGCATGTTAACTTTATGTCAAAGATAATTAATAATAACCCGTGATTCTTCATTTTATTTTAAAAAACAAAACTTTCTTTCTCTTTCATGACTCGTCTTGGACACTAAAGAAGTTATTTTTGCTTTCCTCCACAATTTGTTACGTTCTCCTCGGAAATTATGATAGTTAAGTACCTAAATGAAGAAAATCTAATTAAATTTCTGCGCTAAAAATTCTTTTAAAACACCTCTTGCATTCTCCTCCTTACCTTCAACTAAATTAATTAAACCTTTAAAGTTTTAATTCAAGAGAAGAAGAAAAAAAATTCGTGCACTTATTTACGTATACTTTTAATTGCTGTACACACAGACACGACTATCTCATTAGTAGTATTTCAATCCCATTAAAATTAATTTTTCCATGTTTCTGTTTATATAGAAATTTTGTTCATGGTGTAGCTCCAGTTTCATTTAATTTTTTCCCCCACCAACAAATTAAAGGGAACTTTGTAAATTATAGTTCTAATTGTAAAAATTACCTGAGCATATACCATGAAGTTAATGACTTCTACCGTGTTGTTACCGCGGCGTAAGAGAGCAGTAAACTATTTGTTTTGAATTGAAATCACAAACGGCGTTTGTTATTTGTTGCGTAAAATAATTTTTGCTTGTGTGTTTAGCCTTCTTGGTTCCCAATTACATGTCTTTTGGAAAACCAGTCAAATCTAACTTGACATATGGAAATGCGGTTTCGCTTGTTTTTATTCGGGTGTTTTGATTTTTATTTTTGATGGTGCAAATGTTCGTAACGAGGTAAATCATACTGTAGAGTCGCAGAAAACGAGGGATGAAAATTAACTGTTTAAAAGTAGAAGAGGAAACAGAAATGTGTTCATTTTTTATGCTGTGGTTTCGTTTATTTTAAAACCTGTGATAAAACGTACTTGAAACAAATATTTTAATTAGACTTGTGGGTTAATAAAATAGTTATAAAAGAAAATACAATCACGGATCAATATAATGAAACCGATAATTCAAGAAAAAAAATTTAGGAATAGAAAAATTCTGATTTGCAGACTTAGGCTTTTATACATAATTAATATTCATCATATACAGAAAATATACAACTTCTGCACATGGCTTATATTAGCGTTACTTTAACCAAGCCAAATTAATCGTACAATCGGTTCCTGTTAACACTCGTTTCAGAAACGTTCGAATCTGCCTTAAATACAGTTATACTATGGCTCCCTCGGAAAGCAATATCTTCTGGTTTTATCCCTGGACAATGTGGTGTCGCAATCCTCTCTTTTTTTTGTACATTTAGATTTGTCATTTGTCCAGATTATGTCACGAACTTGATGTTAAGAGAGATGATTAATACATTTCTCTCTCTTTCAATATATATATATATGAATCAACATTTCTTGGAAAGCGAAATGTTTCAGTTTGGACCTTTTTCTTGAGTGTGTGGGAGAAATTTTTTTCAAAATTCCATGGTCAGTGATATTAGCTATACGTTCAAGCAGTTCATATGAGTCAAATTTTAATTTTAAGAGCTGTGAAGATTTTTCTTGTGTAATGATTTCCTGAATTATTTTTAACTAATGTCGAAAAAATGTAAGTAAAAGCCATCGGGAAAAATTCAATGTTATCAAAAGAATTCGAGAAGGGGCAAGACAAGCAGAAATTGATAGAGAAATTTATCTACCTACATGGATGGTTAAAAATGAGTATTAACTTCGTTAGTTTATTGATAATGATTATGGAATGGACAGAAAAAGGGTTAGTACAGCGGAAAACTCCAATCTTGACAAACGTCTGTAGACAAAATGCCTGTAAAAAACAATCATTCAATAAAGATTGGGTGTTAAAAAAAATAAAAAAAATTTTCTTTATATATTTTTAGTATTCTCTTTTTAAATACTTAAAAAAAATTTCATAAAAGGCAATTAAATTACATATTGTAAAAATAGCATACATGACCATAAACATATTTTCTCGAATTAACCAGTTACTTAATTCTCGCTCAGTTTATATTAATACTGTAACTCTCGGTTCACTTAACCCACGGTTTAGTAACTATGGACACCATCTGCCGCGTGGTGACAGAATCGTATGGTATGTAATTAAACTTAACTAATTATATCATAGCTTATTTTCTTAAAATTTTTAACTATACATTATTTATAATGATAACCACAACATTAACTAATGAACTATTACTAATCCGCCCTCAACAACAACGAATATTATAATGAAATAATACCTACCAAGACATTAGCCTCCTGCTGCTCTGGTTAGTGTGACCAAGATTAATTATTCCACTCTCATAGAATAAGAAAAATGGTAGTCTTATTAATTTGTGCAATTATTCTGTGTCGCACAGGTTAATGTAAAAAAAAAATATAATAATTTTTATTAAAATTACTTATTATTTATTTATTTGTTAATTATTACTCTCCTATTTTAGGCCCTTGCATTAAGCATATCGTCATAGAAAACAGGTGGAAATAAAACTTACCGACTTTGTTCTGACGATCAGGATTCCAAAGAAAAGTGGGAATTGGAGTAATTTTGCTGTGACATAAACGATAAAAAAAAATGTGCATGATGTATGATAATGTTATTATAGTGCACCAAAATTATGCAACACACACATTTTATATACACTCATCGTCAAAAAAAAGTTGCGCCCAGAAGAAAACAAGGTACTAAAATACAAATTAACAAATTGTTTCATCTCTGTTAGCTATGCAAATGATTAAACTTTCTGCCGCGTAGGCACTAATGTCAACAAACACATGATTTACTGCGCCACAAAGGATCCTTTAAAAGATTCGTTCAAAGAGTATAGTTTTGTTTCTAACTAGTTTGTTTAGGTTTAATTCACCATTTTGAAGTTTAGAATGCCTTTAAATAAAACGACAACCATTTGGACAATTGGATACCTTTGAAAAGAGTCGCTTCGTAGGACTGCATGAGTTTGGTTTGGTTGGTTTTATTAACATCGCACTGGAAGCAACACGTGGGCTATTGGAGATGGACCTCATAATGTTGAACCTCGGTCAAGTGACGAGGACGATACCTCAGCTAGCTCCCCCAACTTCCACGCCAACGAGAGGACTTTGAGTCAACACAGATTTAACGTGCATCAGCCCCGGCTACACAGAAGGTCTTTAGTGGCATCAAGGCTCGAACCAACGACTCGACGAAAACTGCCGGTCGCGAGTCAGGACTGCATACAAGCAGAAAGACATTCAGTAAGATTATGCGTCATAACGATTGCGCAGAGATTACAATTTAACGCGGTTGGCGTAATTGAGTGCAAGGTACTTATCGCTCACGATATGTGGTCTCAAGGGGAGTTATACAAATTACAATTAGGGATGATCGAAGAATTGTCCAGCTAGAGTGAAGCACACCAATTGCAACAATTTCGGACATTTCCCCAACAATAATGCTCTCTCAGCATCAACCTGTAAATGCCAGTACCATTCGCAGATGGCTACATGCCTCAGGATTGCATTACGAAGATTGCATCTGACATCACAACAACATCATTAGAAACTGCAGTGGTGCCACGAAAGAGAAACATTGAGCTATGAGGAATTGCAACAGATCTTCTGTACTGACGAGTTTCGCTTTTACTACGACGAAGATGATAATCTAACCCGCGGGTGCAGACAACGCGGTCAACGATGGACGATTTATACAACCAAACAGGAGGGCGTAATGGTATGGGTATTTCATACGATGCCCAAACACCATTGGTCTTCATCAGAGACAATGTGATGGCCCAAGGATACATTAGGGCTATCAGTCAACCAGTGGCTGTTCCTTTTGCGAATTTCCATCTCACTCCTCTATTTCAATGAAACTTCGCTTGTGTTCACATCACTGTCATCTCAAAAGACAATAGACGCTATGCTATGGCCAGAAGCATCACCAGACCTGTCACCCATAGAAAACTTATGGCTGTTTTGTTAAAACGCCATTACTGCCACAAAATTTGTAAGATCTACTTGCTAAAGTTCAATCAGCATGAGATGAATTGAGTCAAAACTCCATCAAGAGCATCTACGACTCCACACCATAATGTATTAGAAATAATGGCGGTCTAACATCGTATTGAGAGTTGTAATGTTTCTATATTTTTACCAATACATTTTATCATACCAACTCTCATTTTTAATCATTTCTTGTTGCTGGTAGTGCTAACTTGCATTCAAATATCATTTCGACCGGACTATACCTTCTAGGTGCAATTATTTTGATGATAAATGTATACATTTATATTTATATAAATTTGAAAATGTTGAAATATCTAAAATCAAATTAGACGCAGACACAAGAAAATGATTATGATAAGCAAATCATTATATGTAGGTCTATGTTATGGTACTACATTATGGTGACCCTTTTATTAAGGTACAAATTTTTTTTTTTTATTGAAATTGAACTGATAGTAAAAATAAAGAAATTAAAATTTTAAAAATTATGAGCCATAGATGTTTAAGAAAGAGCTCAAATAAAGATAAAAAATCTTAAACAAAAAAAAAAAAATGTTTATGAATTAAAGAATAATTTTGAAAATATTATACTATTATTAATTTCCTAATTATATTAATTTTCTAATTTTCAATTAAAAGAAAGAAAAAATAAATATTCTAAAAAGTTTCTCAGCTAAAGATAACAAATAGATAGCTCTTGTTTACATGTAATTAAATGTATTTTTAACTACCTAATGAATAAATATAATATCAAAGATAATAATAAAGAAAATAACAGTACAGAATATTGTGCTTTAAGTTTTATGGGATGATTCCTTTATTAATATTAATTTTAATGATATTTTTGATAAACATATAAAATTTCTTTTAATTAACAATATTACAATTAAAAAGTTTTTAAATATAACAAAAATTGGTGGATTTGTTTTTAATTATACTAACATTAAAGATATGAAGAATATACTAAAATGTTATTGTCCAGAATATAAAGATTTAACATGTCCTTACTGGGGCTTTGAGCACAGTAAAGGAATATACAAAGAGATGTTATGGATATTGGTACAGAATTCGGGGTTCTGATCTCTAATAGAAATCGGTTTATTAAGAAAATTACTGATATTATTAATAATAAATACTCAGAAAATTTAAACATACAATTGAAATTTATAGGAAAAACAATTTGTAGTAATATTTATACCAATAGTTTCATTTATTTATTTCATATTAATAAGTTACTGTCTGGAGTAGCTGTTTATATATTTCTATTACAAGAAATAGTATTATTCATTATAAAATTAAAAACGATAATTTAGTAAGATGTAATTAACTGAAAATAATAATAAAAAAGTTTATCACACCTGCATAAAGGCAAAGTATACTATTAATTTTATAAATATAAGCATTTAAAAATGATTAAGTTAACTCACCCCCATATATATATATATGTACATATATATGGGAGCTGAGGGTTTCTATACACAAATAATTTATAAATTCTAGAAAAAGCTTTATAATTATCAAAAAAAAAAATTAATGTTGCAATTTAATTTAATTTTGAAGTCCAGTTTATAATCTATCGATCAAAAGCTCGCAATGTATCGAATGTCTCTGTCTCGTAGAACCAGGAATCGAATGATGACATGGCTCTAGCGTCGGTGGACTTGACCTTACGACCATGGTTACTAGGCTACGGCGACTCAACTTCGCGCATCCCAACAGGAGTTCCATTTCATGAGAAATAAATGAAGCATGAAATCACATTATAAAAAAATGTGATTAAATCATTATAATATGATTAATGATTCTTAACTTGAATGTCTAAGAGACCAGCATTTCTGAATGTCGCGTGTAAATTATTCATCTATCATTTAAAGAAGTAAGAAATTTTTTTTTTTTTTTTTTTTTTTGAAAACATAAGTTTTCATTTTCAGTTGCATTTTTTACTTGTGCCTTCCGAAAGACCGAATGATAGAAAACAAAAAAAACTTTTACAAGCCTCTGTAACATCCTCAGGATAATTCCCTTCACTATATCGTTTTAATAGTAATCAATAATTGATTAGTCACTAATAAATGGCCAAACCAACGAAAGGTCGGACAGCAGAGTCAAATTTTATTCGGACTAACGAATATTCAACATTCATCATCTAAATTGTCGTTTATGTGAATAAAGTCACTGCACACGTCCGAATCTTAAGATTAATATTACAAATATAACTAAACTACTGCAGATTAAATGGATCTGAGTCCATAGTAAAACTTAAAAAGAAGGTCCGACCATATGCAAATTCTCGCTAATTTTCATGGAATATCTGATTACTATTGTCAGCATGGGCACGATTCTTATTTCTTCGTTGATCACTTCCGCTCAATCTCTCTTTCTCTCTCTGCCACCAACTCATGTATTAAACGCTTTGCTGCTTATAAATGCTAACTTTGAATCATTTCACTATACCATTCTAGTTTACACCAGTCACGCATTGAAAGATAGTCTCGAATCGAACAACATCTTATCAAAGTTCCTAATAGTTAGTTGAAGGGGAATACGCGATAGAACCGCGTAATACCCCTTATCGTTGAAGATCGCCAACTGCACCAGTTCACCAATTCCAAATCACGTTATCATTAAGAGACATATCGACATTAAAATATATTAACAATATTTTATCTGAGCTTGAATTGATTTCTACTGGAATCGAAAATTTCGGTCAATTTCACTTGTTTGTTGAGCTCCATACGCAACCATTTAAATCTCTCCAGTGGATATTCTATAACCTACACAAAAAAAGGGAAAGAAAATAAATAGGTGATGAATTTTTCAAACATTTGAGTTTTTCCGTGGCCTCCCTTTATAAACACGCAAGATTGATGGGGGGGGGGGGAATCCATGCAAACTTAGTTTAGCATTTTTCATAAAAATATTCACATTTGTCGAGACCTGTTGAAATTTGTCAAGGCCTTACGTTATTCTTTAAATATCTTTCATTGGAAACGAAGAGCTCGTATTTTCTGAAACACTTCTACAAAAACGAGAGATGCTATTCTTAACCGATTGTCTCTTAAAAAAGAGCGTATGCAAATCAGAATATACGATTAAAATTAAGTTTTGTCAACTATAACCATATTATAATGTTTCATTTTGAGTAACATGCGGATATTATAAATATTTTCAATTTCCTTTCCTATTTTCTTTAAAAGAAAAAAAGGGTTGAATTTATTTTAAATGCATAAGTTTCCATAAGATTTATCATAATATAAAGGTAGAAAATCCTTTTAATAATCACCAAAACGACACAAAATATTACAAGCATTTTCGTGAGAACCAAATGAATAAATTTCATAAATTTAAAAAAAAAAAATTCACTTGTTGCAACAAGGTAAAAAAATGAGCTGCTTAAAATAAGACATTTTGAAATAATCACGTTTGCTTTGATATGCTCAATAAGTTATTTAAAAAAAAATTGCGGTAAATTAAAACGCTTATAAAATGTATAATTACTAACAATTTTTTTGGTGTCATATATTCAGAACTTTAAATATAACAGAAAATAGAATTATATTTTTAAAATTCTCAGCTTAGAATATTGATTCGATAATTTTTCACATTTCCTTCCGTTATCTTCATTGAAAGACAAATAAAACTTTCATACAAATTTAATATTTGATTTTGGGTTATTAATTAATTCATGCTAAAGAAAAAATAATCAAATTTGGTGCCCTTCAAATTAACTGTTAAGGCGTAGTTACTGGGCTACATTATAATTTGATTGATTGTTAATTAACATCGCAACTTAGAAGCAACACGAGAGCTATTGGCGATAGACCTCGTAATTTTGGACCTCGGCCTCAATGTAGTGGTCGCCCCGTTAGTATGCCAAGTAGTAGTGCTATAAGTTTTGAAGAAACAAAGGGAAAAAAAAAACATTTTGTATTTCAAAATATACGGAAGAAATCAAAATTTATTTTAAAAAATATAAAGCAGAAAATGGGGTACTAACTAAAAATTATATTTCTAAAATAATAGAGTTGTTATGTAAAATACCTATTTAGATATTGGATTTCATTTTTTTCTGACATCGGTCTACGAAATATTTATATTTTTTTTCGTCGGCCTGCAGGTGTAAAAGGTTTGGAAACATTGACACAGAACATGCATAATACATCAATATACCATTCGATTGTTAAAACAAGTTCCGTTTCCTACAACAAAGAAACCTTTTAAACTTTCAGGTGGCAAATTGATGTTTGGAAATTGATACAACAAAACATCTAAAACGTGTCCTCTTCCTTTTCACCACAATTTGAAGTTGAAAAAAAATTGTAAATTTAAAAAAGTTATTTAGAATCAATCTTTGAATCAAAACTTTGGCCTAAGATTTAATTAAATATTGCGATTCATAATGTGTGTGGATACTCCAATTAATGTATCAAAAATGAAATAGAAAACAAATTTTAAGAAATTAAACTCACCAATAAAAATCCATGTATTTTAGACAGGAAAACATGTTAAAAACGAGTTGTGACATTTTATGAAACGAGTAATAGTTTAGTTTTTATTAACGTCGCACTAGAAGCAACACGAGGGCTATTGGCGACGGATCTCGTAATTTTGAACCACGGTCAAGTGACGAGGACGACACCTGAGCTGGCACCCCTCTCTCCTAACATCCACACCACGCAAACGGAGGACTTTGGGCCCCGACAGATTTAACGCACATCAGCCACGGCTACATGGCGGGTCTTTGATAGCCAAGGATCGAACCCGCGACTGAAGGAAAACCGCCTTCCACAAATCCGAAATAATGACCACTAAGCTACCGCGGCCGAAACGAGTAATAAAAATAATCAAAAACGAAAGAAAATTAAGCATACAATAAAAAAATATCCAAGAAATTGCATTTTTTAGGAGTGAAATTAAAACAGATTCAGATTTACTTTTTAGATTTTTTTTTTAGAAAAGTACAGAATTTATGATCAAATGATCTCTTCTCTCACCCATGAAGTTAATTATCTTTCGTAAAAACGAGTGGCGCACACCTGGAATGTATCACCGATCTTTTAATCTTCTTGTAAACCAATACTTTTTCATCCTTTCTTCACTTTTAGTCTAGATTTTGTGGCCGCGGTAGCCTAGTGGTCATGGCTTCGGTTTTATGGCCGGCGGTTTCCTTTCAATCGCCACGGGTTCGATCCTTGGCTGCTAAAGACCCGCAGTGTAGTCGAGGCTGATGCACATTAAATCTGTCGGGCCCAAAGTCCTCCCTTTGGCATAATATGAAAGTTAGGAGAGAAGGGTGCCAGCTCAGGTATAGTACTCGTAACTTGACTGAGGTTCGAATTTACGAGGTCCATTGCCAATAGCTCTCGTGTTGCTTCTGGTTAATAAAAACTAAACTAAAATTTAACTAATCTAGATCGCAGATATACATTTAATCTTCTGATAGTTTATCCCGCGATTTCCGCAGAACTTCTAACATTGATATTTATTAACATAAGTTTTTATGATTTAATCAAAACTTTAAAAAAAAAAAAATTGAAACAAAATTATGCGACGCTTTTAAATTCCCGAATATATACAGATTTCAAATATGTAAAAAAAAAAAAAAAAAAAAAAAAATTTCAAAAAAAATTTGTTGAAAAAGTGAACAATCAGTAGGTTAACAATTATTTATTTGTGATTGCCATTGCTAACTAATGTCGCACTAAGGAGCAATGGGAGGGTTATTGGCGACAGACTTCGTAATTTTGAACTTCGGTCAAGTGACCAGGACGACACCTGAACTGGCACCCCCCCCCTCCAAACTTTCACACCAACGGGAGGACTTGGGACCTCGATAAAATTTAATGTGCATCAGCACCGGCTACACGGCGGGTCTTTAGTGGCATCAAGGCTCGAACCCACGGCTCAAGGAAAACAACGCTGACCGCGAGTCCTTGACTGGGCTACCGCGGTCAACAATCATTTATATGATAAACTTGGTTATTAAAACATTAGAGGGTATTTTGTGCGAGCGCAAATACATCAAGTATGACCCTAACTCTAATGAGTCCATCTAACAACCAAACAACTAAATATATATTTAAGTTGGGGACTTATTTTGGGGATTTTATAGCCTTGCCTCTTTTTGTTTATGAACCGTGACTTTTGTTAATTAAATAGGAATATTTATTGTGATGTGATTGTTTATATTAACTTCGCACTGAGAAGTAAAATAAGGGCTATTGGCAGCGAGTTTCATAATTATGAACCCTGATTTAGTGACGAGGACGATATTTAACCTGGCATCTTTCTCTTTTAATTGGATGACTAGGACCCTTGACCAGATTTAATATGCATCAGCCCCGATACACGACGGGTTTTTAGTGACATTAGAGTTCGAACCCACGACTCGAAGGAAACAACGTCGGCAGCGAGTCCGCGACATGATCACCTAGGCCACCTAGGCTACATATAAATTTTGAAGTGTTGTGTACAAGTCTAAGAAAGATGTATAAAACTAAGGAGAATTTAACTATGAGTGTTAATGGTAAGCGAGTGATAGGGAGCTATCCACGCAGTAGTTAGACATGTGCCTACGCCAATAAGAGCAAAGAGGTGTAGGATTCGAAGTTAGAGAGGATCTCTATATGGACTGGAGGTAAGAACTCCTTTGTAACTACTACAACTGATTCGAATTCAACTAATTAGATAAAATTAAGTAAATACACTTGAATTTAGATTCAAATGTGTGCGGGAACTTTATCCGCAGATATAATTATTTTAAATTTTGAATGTTGGAGTTTTGTAGTTCCAAATGAAAAGTTTGGCTGCCATCACTGCCCAACTTTTTATTCGTTTGAATATTTTAATTAGTGATAATTAAAATATTAAATAGTGATGGAAGGATCAAGTGAAGGATATAAACCAGGCCGTTGCAGATCACTTGTTAAGGGCTTCGTATGGTAGAAGGCGATATTCGTGCAAATTCAAACAAGTTCAGAAATTCAATCTTTGGTGTTTTTTAAACTGATATTTTTTTAAAAGAAAATGTGATTGACGCATTTTTAACTATTATTTTACTGTCATCATAACAGAAATTGTTTGAATTTTGAAAGAATAATGGAAAGTTTGTTTTTTACAACGTTTCTCTAGAGTTTTGTGTAATAGAAGATATGAGAAAAAATTCAAACAGTTTTTCTTTTGTGATGGTAATAAAACAATTGTTAAAAACACGTCAATCATTTTTTTTTGGAAAAAAGAAATGTTAAAGACTATCCCATATCTTTTCCATCAGAATTCCACTTTCAATTCTATCAACTCAAATAATGAGAATCCTTTTGTATGCTTTAAATATACCCAAAAGTAAGAATTTTCAATTATTTCTTTTTTCAGAAAGAGAGTAAAAGTTTTTTTTTTTTAAAAAAAAAAATTCTTAGAAAAGCATAAATCCATCTTTCCTTGGGAACCAACACATCATTTTCCAGTCATTCACTTTGACGAAGTCAAAATATTTTCGAAAAACACAGTCAAAATCATCACTGAAGCTGAAATAATAAAACTTCATTTTTTACGATAGCTAATAAAAGTTCGACCAATAATTGCTACCGTTCCTCGCAATTACGTCCATCTAAATTCTGGGCACTGAACAGATGAACGACAGTTAAAACATTCTCACTTCACTTCACTTGATTCGAGAAGAAGCAGACGATACGTGTATCCTTTTCTCGACGTTCGATTCTCAAAGGACATTTTTTTCTGTCGCTGGAGCGGTTAGCTGTAGTGCCGCTTCCGCTCAACTCTTCTCAAATCAAAGGGGTGGCATAAATTTCGGCCATATTATGCAGAACAAAAGAAACAGACAGGAGTTCTTTTTTTATACGTAATCTTTTTCTTTGACTGACGAAGCATTGAAGGTAAGAAAAAAAGAAAGAAATGGCTCACTGGATCAAATTGGGCACGTTCCGAGTATGTTTGGAAAGGAATCATCTGGAAAATATATAATCTTCTTCCATTTATGAAGAAGGCCGCTAGAGGTATTTAGATGACTTCAAAGAACATTTCTTTTTGTAATGTCCCAAAGATTTTGTTTCTGGCTAAAATAGAAAGTTCAATCAAAACGGCAGAAATTGTCACAATTTAAATTTATTTCTTCGACACTGAAGATGTATATATTTTAATTGGAATATTTTTAATCAAATTTCTAGAGACATTGAGACACATACACATTTGTTTAAAATCGACATAAAATTAAGGTAAATTGTACTATTTTTTTCATTTTAATTTTTTAAAATCAAATATGTTAATTTATTTTGAGATATACGATAAGAAATAATTACAAAAAATAACGGATCTATTAAATTTGAGCATATAAAAACAAAACTCGCTTAAAGCTCTTTTTACCTCGTGTTAGAAAATAAGTACTTCCCTAGATTTTTTTTTTTTTTTTTTTTCAAATAGAAAAATTTCCGTTATTTGTAGGGCTATTAAATATACAAACGCTTACGATAATGAGCTTAAAATTTAAAATCCACAAGTTTCACCTTTTACACAAAATCAGTTTTTAATTTCATAAATGAATATTTTTTATTACATATATTATGTATTCTGTTCACGAGATATAAAAAGAACAACACCCAAGAACAATTTTATCTTTAACAATTTAGAGAACAATTAAGAAGAAACTTGAGTAAATTAAGCTGAATAATTTAATAGACACTTCATTTAGAAAAATTTGATTTTATAAGAGGAGCGCAAAACGGTAACAATATATTTTATTTAAGAAAATGGAAAAACGAAAAAATATCTCGAATTCTCACAAACAAATCAAATAGAAAATGAACAATTCAAATCGTACTTAGAAAAAACATGAATAAAATTTTAAAGTAGTGTCGTGAATTATCTTTTTTTAAGTACATTAGTTTTATTAGAGAAGATAATTACGCAATGACAGCCAAGAATAAGTAATAATTCTTTAAGTATTAAAAGAATTGTCATTTTTGTGCACCAGATTACTAATGTTAAAAATATGACTCATTTTTTTTCAAATGCAACAATGGTCGCTAATGCACAGAGCAATTACTATTCTACATGAATGACGAAATACAATAAGCGTGGTGGGAAAATGAAACATGCATTTTTATTTTATATCCGAAAAGCAACAACACATATAATGAATGAATAACGAAATGTTTGCTGCCATTTCCATTTTACTAAAGTACAATTTTTTTTTTCATTTAATTTATATCTTATAACTCGCTCTACTATTCAAACTATTTAATGAGTTCTCGTATGAGTGATGCTAATGGAAAAAGTCCCCTGGTGTAAAATTTGAAGAATGTACTAGAATAAATGCATTTTTGTGTGTGTGTGTAGATAAAACAGTAAGACGAAAAGCAATTTTGTATGCAAAATAAATGATGCAGAAATGACAAACGATCATTACATGGTAAGTATGTACGGTTATCTTTAATTGGGAAATCTTATCAGTTCTAGACTATACGCCAATTATTCGTTATTTTAGAAAAAAAAAAAAAAAGATTTTTTTTCTAAATTTTTCTGGCACATTACGCTAACTGATTCAGCTAGTTAATGATAACTAAACATGATATTACTTAGATTATCTTAGTGTATTTAGCGTAAACATGTGTGTTTAGCTATCTTAATGCATTTAGTTTGTTCTATTCGGAAGAATTTATAGACTAATATATCTAAAAACAAACACTCAAGAGAAACAATTTTATGGTCAGTTTAAACCTTGGGAAAAAAAACATTAATGTTGGTTCAAAATCATCATAAGTACTTTATAATTCTTTTGTTTATTTAAAATAGTTAGGAGTAACTAAAACTCATAACTAGAATTTTTTTTAAATAAATCCAGGGACAGAAATAGATGCTTAAAAAAACCTTAGGGATGGCGTTGTTTTTCTTCTTGGCGATGAGACTTTTCATGACAAATTTCATACATGACAGTTGTCATGTTTTGCCCAAATGCTACAATTATTTAGTTCGCAAGGGGAGGAACAATCACGAGTGTCCTGGCTTACACTTTATCCAAGCCGATTGAAGTGTGTGCATTAAATATAATTACATGTTGGTTCTAAACTTCGGCTCATTCTGTCATTAGCCATCACACTTCAAAAATTTGAGTAAAATAGTAATTTTTCCTTGTATAACTGCATTGCACTGAATATCTAATTGCTTATATTGCGGAAGTTGCTTAATTTGACTACAAATATGAAAAGTTGCTAACGTGAAATTAACTTGGTAATATTGTTTTCCATTTGTATATATATATAAATTTTTCTTGCATTGGATTAGAGTCCATTTCTAACACTTGTTAGTTTATTATGTGTGGGCGAGCAATTCAATGCAAATTAATATAAATAAAAGTAATAATCATACTGAAAAATACATTTTTAAAAGAGGATATTCAATAAATACTGCTTATGTACGCTCTCTTAACAAAAATAAAATTTATTGTTGTTTTCGTTGATTTTGTGAATTTATAACATACGCCGTGTCAAAATCCAATTCTGTTTAACATTTAATTTTTATCCTGACTTATTCCGAATTATATTAAAGCATTCATACATAGCGTTAAGCTTAACTGTATTATGTCTCACCCATTCGAAATAACAATATTAAAGTATAACACACAAGAAAAGTTTTAAGGTAAATATTGAATCCTTCCCAACATTTATCAATTGGAGGGAGAGAAAAAAAAAAATGAAAATCTTAAATTCAGAAGTGTATATTTATATTCTTGTCAATATATAATAAATGTAAATGCATCTTTATTCTATGTTTGTAGTATATACACGTAGTGTTATAGAATTATTCATGTGTTTTGTGAAAGATATATCAGTCATAATACAACTCAATTTTTTTTTCAGTTAGAATATGAGTTTATGTTGAATTTCCTTCTGCTGTGAATTAGATTTATAGACGCATGTTCTATTTGGTGAAATACATCCTTTTCATTCTTGTTTATGTTAAAATATTCCACAGGGATGAAAACACATGCACAACAATGACATGTACTGCACACGGAAGAATGTACACGATTTCTCTTAAGAAGAAACATAATTTACTAAACTTTTATAATAACATTAATGTATGGATTTGCTTCCCTTCCAGAAAAGTTTTCTGTATTTTCCCTATGTTTCGAATCGAATAGATGAGAGAGAGAAAGAGAGATAATAAATTTTTAAACGCACAATTTATGTTTCAAATATTATTACGTATGTGTGCTGAATGTTTTTTTCTTCCTTTCTGAACTGAAACTGCTTTTGTTTACATAATAATGTAGATTTTCACATATTTTTGTGATTATGTATTCTGACAATAGTCGCTATCGATTTCAATATGTTGCCAGGAGTTTGCTTACAATAATTTTAGTATTGTATTCCCTCATCTGCGTTATCATTATTATTTTTTTATTTTTGAATATTAATAGAAAGCTTCGAATAAAAATTTGGCAGCACATTATGGATATTATCATGAAAATGTATCTGATTAACATTAATAATAAATAAATAATATAAAACAACATTTAGACTAAGAGATTGGATTTGATTCCAATTAACAGAACCGTATCACAACAATCTCGTAGTTCCGATCTTTCAAAAAAAAAAAAAAGAAAAGAAAAGAAAAAAATGTGAATGGAGAATATCTTGCTAGTACCTTATTTTTGTCATTTCCTCATCACGTGCCTACATTAGAGATTTACTTCCATTCAATATGAAGAAACTCCATTCTTCCACGCGATGATTTCTGATGCATTCTGGATTCGAGCCCATGACCTTTCGGACCACGAAACTTATAAACTTAATCAGTTGATTACTTTGATTCTTCTAGGGAAGGTTTTTAATAACCGGATAGTGGAAATTTCGTAGCCCATTTCTATTAACATCCGTCGAGTATATTAACGGTGGTACTATTATTATCTAATTTTTAAGACTTTAATGTTTCCTTGTGACCCCTGAATATTAATTTGAAGAGCCTCTGCTATGCTTTACAACAAAAGTGTCATTTCCAGCCACAGGTAGGTTTCAACAAGTAAAATGGGCCGCAGTAGTTACGATAGTAGTTTTCTTCTTTTTAGTCACCTAAGAGGTTATTGTTTTAGTTGGATCACTTTTGGAGCACCAGATCACTTTTCAGTTTCTTACCGTTTGTCTCAATTTTAATAACATTTAGCTTAAATATATTCAACTTAATAATTTATCGTTTGCTTCCATTTTAATTACATGCAGCTGATATAATATTCAAATTAATATTTTATCATTTGCTTTAATTTTAATTACATTTAATTTAAATATATTCAAATTAATAATTCATCGTTTGCTTTAATTTTAATATCGGAAAAGTTTACTATTGTCTCCATTTCTCAATATTTCATCGTTAACTTTAATTCTTATATATTTAATTGAGTATTTTAATAATAATTATAAAAAAAAAAGCGCACCTTGGGCGCGCTTTTTTTTGCAAAACTTTGCATAGAACTTTTTAATTTCATATTTATTTACTTTCGGAGCAGGAATGTTGTTTCTTGTACCACATGTTATTCTTAGTGATATTTTATGTAATATAACTTAGGTACACTAATAGCCGTATATTACATAACAAACAAGTAATTTTGTTTCTTACTGCATGTATAAAATTTTGCCCACTTTTCCAGAATATATCAATGTTTGCTTATCATTTTTTGTTTAGTAATAGTACCACCGGGTTCCGATAAATAAATACTGAATGCAAGAGTTTAAAATAGATGAGTCGTCGTTAGCACAAAATAATAAGAATTTAATAATATTTAATAAGAACTTATGTTTTTTCTTGTACAATTACTTTCCAGGCTCATTCACAAAACAATTGCACAAATTAATAAGCCTCTCGTAAATAAACTGTTTCTTTTTCTCTAAAAGCGGAATATTTAATACTAAGCACACCAAGCAAGGAAGTAGAATACTAATGATGTTATTTCATTATCGATTGTTATGATATTCGCTGCTATCGATGAGGGAATTGGTGCATCGATTCAACAAGACAAGCAATTGTTTACTGGCGACTGTTGTGGCTTCGATATCAATAACTTTGAGTAAATACAAATTTTAAAAATAAAGCTACAGTATTTTTGGTAAAATTTTTGTTACGTGTTGCTATGTCAGCCGGGTCGTAAAGATTATACGATATTGGCCACGGTGTGCTTGCCTGACGACAACCATTCGAGATTCGAATGATGAAATCCATTCCAATAGCCCTGAATTTTAATTTTAATTACTCATTAAATTTTAAAACAGCATTCAAAAAATAAGTTACAATATTTATAACTTTTTTCTGTGCAAAAACAATTTTAAGACTAAAGAAGTCGAATGACTGAATGGTACAATACCCATATCAAAAGTAATTGTTTGATATTTATTGTGGCTCTAAATCTGAGACATTTTTAATTCATGTATAGTAGTACAATAAAACTAGTATTATTTCTCATTTCGAATCAGTACAATTTACATAACCTTTTTTTACGAAAGCATTTATTTTTAAAAAAATTTAAAATTCAAATAACAAATGGAAGCTACGTAATTTTTAAAATTACGTGTGTATTATTTGAATTCGACAGCATCTAGTCTGTAATGTGACTTAAAATAATATTTAAAATGTATATTAAATTCCTTATTAATACAATAATTAAAATTTTGCGCGATTTAACAATTATTTTGTTATTAAATTTATTTTATTAACTTTCAAGATTATAATTTGCGATAAACCTATTATATTAAAATTAATTTTTTTTCTTTACTTTACATATGCTTGAAACTTGAGTAATATTATAAAATAAGCGATGTCATAAATTGTGTCATGAAGATTTTACGTTGAACATCTCAATAAAATCTCATAAATTACATTAAAAATTATTCACGTTATAACATATTGTAGATCCGTGAAATTATAATATATATATTAATTAGAAAGAGCTTTGAATCCCTTCATGGAAAATATTTATTTGAAGATACGCAGTGTCCTGTTCCTGTAGTCTAATGGAATGAATTTTTAGAAAGATTTTCGAAGGCTCAGTGGGAGTTATGACAATCAATAAAAAGCGAGATTTCTTTTCGGAAAATTAAGCAACGGGGGGGGAGGGATTTTTTTATTAATCTTGGGACTTCCATTTCGGAAAGCCAGAATGAGTAATGTTGGAAAATGCGACACATGGACTTAGCCATCACTTGAGTCACCAAGTATTTCCCCCATTCTTCCCAATCGGCGTCGCTGTAGCACTAATGACTTTCCGTCCAAAAGTTAGTCAACTCCTGTCCATGTCTTATCACGTTCTGCAGATTCAAGGTCTGCTCGTGTGACGTCGCATGAGTGACGTAACGAAGCCGCTCCAACAGGATGCCACACACTGAGCCACGTGGGTGTCCTGTTTCGAGCCAATGACGACTCGTTTTTGAAACACTCCGGACCGCCTCCTCCCAAACATCAAAACAGCCGAAGGAAGAAGGGGAGGGCAGCAGAAACGTATTAAAACAAAATAAAAGAAAAAAGACGACTTTTTTGTCAGAGAGAATGGTTGTTTTCATGTGGAGTCCCTTCTAGTGTCACACGTTCCCGTAAAAGAATATTTCGGTTGACTCGGGCAATGTCAGAGTGCGGTCGCTGCAGACCATGCGGTTTGCAAAAGGAAGGTTCACTAATAACTTTCAAAAAAAAATGGCGAAAAATATTCATCTGTTTTAAATCTTCGTACGAAATTCACTCAAACTGATATACATATATATATAAAGATTAATCTTTGTGAAAGGATTATCTTTTGGTAAGTCTAAAGCAGAACACATGTATTGTGATGATTGAAATCTATAATTTTCCTCAAATATTTTCTTAAAAAATTGAACAGAAATATGGATATAATGCGTATATTCATATGAAATCATTCAGGCTATCACAGAACAATTTATATCATTAAAACTTTTTTTGTATTATATATAACGTCCCAAAACCAATGGTTCACTATGGTTACACATATCGCTTTGCGAATGAACATTGCCACTTGTTTTCTGTTTCGAAATTAAATGGTATAAATGCAGATATTAGGAATTAATATCTTATTTTACATGAAGATATCTTTAAAAAATGTTTAAGCACAATCAAAACTGAGCATTTTTTTTAAATTCTAAAACGGAACTCAATGCATATCTCGCTTTTAAGCCTTACGATTTTAACCAATTCTAGAGAATTAATATTTCCCTACAAAGCTACTATCAGTAATGATTCCGAAAATGTTCAAATATTGTCATATTTAAAATTGAAAGCCGAATGGTAAATATTAACTTATAAAAATTAAAAGAACGCATATATCGCCAATGTTAATAGAGGTTTAACAACATTTATATCGCAAAATTTCGCTAGTATATATGAATTCACTTTAAAAGTAAATACTATAACCAAAGAGAGAGAGAGAGCACATTATAATATATATGAAGATCTGTACTATTCTTTGAAAAATTTAATCTACAACACAATTGAAGATATTTTTTTCATCATACAAATTAAAAATGTAAGCTTGGAAAAATCGCTCAAAGTAGCAGTGATTTTCTATTGTATATTTGATACTCTTTGAGGCCGATTAAGTGGAATTTGAGACACTGAAATCATTTTTAAAATTTTATATAATTCGTCTGGTTTAGAGCATGTGACAAACCTACTATTAATATACTATTAGGATTTAATTCTGTATTCTTGCAATACTTTTTGAAGGGGAAAAAAATATTATTCTAAAGAAATTTTACTCTTAACATATATTTATAAAAGTAAAATAAATTAAAAAACCATCATTTTAATTATTATATGCATCGAAAATAATTGTATTTGCAAGCCCAATTTACTTTATTTTCTTCAGTTCTCTTCTGGAAATGGCTGAATCACAGATTACAGCTTTGACTTTCTGAAGTATTACTGTTAATATATGAAAGAACTGCAACATAAATTTATAGTCGCAGAACCAACTCTATGGCGCTATTATTTTAAATAAATCAAAACAAGTTAAAGCATAATTTGAATAAAAAAAAACAGATATTATTCATAATTTTCTAATGAAATAAGAATTTTCAAACCGATTAGAAAGTTTGTGTCATTTTGCTTTTTCTTTTAACTATAGCTTATGAATATTTTCCAATTTTATAGTTGTCCTACACCTATTTTCAAGGAAGAGGACATTAAGTGAGAATATCTATTTAAACACAAAAAGAAGGGGGGAGGAATTTAAATTTTATCCTGATATCACAATTGTATCGACAATATCATACGTTAATATTTTTTTAAAAAACATAAATTACTACTTACTGCTGGAGTAAATCGATTTTATTTTGTGAATAAAATATTTTCCGTCTTTCACCTCCAATACTAATAATAAATGAAATTTTATTTTTTGTTTTAAAGTGAAAGATTACAATTTATTATTATATATCAAATGCTTTTAAATTTTATTCATTATATATATATATATATATATATATATATATATATATATATATATATATATATATATATTGCGTTAATTATTCTGTGTATTAGTTAAATTCGAGAAATTTATAGGATTTTGTGGTTGGTCGCAGAGAGTTTTCGAGAAAAATATGTTTTTGTCACACTTAATAAGATTCTTTTAAGCTTTGTTTCTATATTATTTGCTTCTCTGCTTATTTTCGTACAAACATGTAAGTTTAGTCTCAGGATAAGGAAACATAAATCACTGTAATAAGGAAGTGCCAATAAAGGGGTGTAATAGAGGTGAGGCGACATCAGTGTTAATAATTCCCAAAAGAGAGAAAGAAGGTATCGAAATTATCAAATGAAGGCTAAGAGTAGAAAATATACTTCAAGAAATAGTAACATTGTTACATAAAAATTAAAATGTAATTTTGAGTAAATTGAAATTATACAAATAAGTATAACAAAAAGTGCAACATTTTAATTTTATGAAGTTATTAAAATATGTTGCAGTGCACATTTTTCAATAGCCGTTCTGTGATTGAAATTTGAGCAATTTTTTTAAAATTAAAAGACGAACGCAAGACTTTTTGCAAGGTAAATTATTAATTGTTTTCGCGTTAATCAATATAGCATAAGACGAATTTTTAAGAATTCTGACGAAATTTATAAATAGTTTCAGTTTAATTAATCAATGTTTAAATAAATATTAACCCCCTTTTAAGGAATCTTTGTTAATGGAAATTTAATTTTTTTACTAAGATGAAATACTTAATATGCACTGTTTCGTTCATTTTTTTTTTAAAATTGTGTACAAACTATAAAAGTATTCAGACCTAGTAGATGCCTCTAATGATATATAAGAGGCATTTTTTTTTTTAATAAAAAGAACCTTTTTTTAAATTAAAAAAAAATGTTCCTTTAATTTTTTATTCATTCCGATAGAAATTGCTGAATTTATTTCGTGAGAGGTTTTCATTTATGTTTATATTTATACTTATTCTTCTCAAGTAATCAGGTCAGATTTTTTTTACACAGCAATTAAAGAGTGAGCTTTATTGTAAATTTGTTGTAGTGTAGTCCAGAAAAAGTAATTAAAATTAAAACTGTAGATTCTACTTTAAAAAAAAAATGGCACCAATACACGAATAAGCAAAAACACAGCTATTGTTTCTCTTTATCAATGAGTATAAATATTCATTTATCTTTGATTTGAAGACAAGTTCTATAATTTCAGTTATTAAAGGTGTTTTTGTTAAGGTTTAAAATTACAGATTACTTTACATTGTACCTATGAGTAATTTAAAGTTGAGGTTGCTTGCTATTTCTTGGTCGTATTCCTTGAAAAGTAGCATCGAATCCTTAATACTGAATTTGTTTTTGAGCATAGAAACAGAATATTTTTAATTTGTTTTGTTCTTCAGTTAATTTGCCCCTTGAATTTCGTTAGTAGTTATTATTTGGTTGTGGATGAAAGCTGGAAGCAGGAAATGAAACTAATAAATTCTCACTGTTTTCACAAAAGGAATTGTTTGTGTGTAAACCTTTCCTTTGATGAGAATTTCTGTTGAGCTTTTAAAGAGCCCGCATGTTTGTTAGCGCTTTGAAAGGATAATTCTATAATTGTCGGTTCTCACTCTTTCAGAATTATTGCTCTTAAGCCTTATGCAAATAACTATATATTTCTATTTAAATTTAGATTTTCGATACATTTCTAAAGGTATTATAATAAACTGTTATCGTTGCTTCACGCACATTAACCTTTGTAGACGAATATGCTGAGTTTTCGGAAACTAAATACGAGTATACAGAAGGAGTTCGATGATATGGAGTTTTCGTAAGTGCTTTTGTTTAACTATATTCATAACAACGAATGTAATTGACCTTTAGAAGCGTGGATACTATTTAGAATTATTCATAATCTATTGATTTATACATGACTGCATTTTCCTGTAAATTACTGTTTGGACATTATGTAACAAATCTTTACCGTTGTATTAGATACCAATCAGTGTAAAAATTCTCAAACACTTTTTTTTTAAATTTTAAAATAGTAAATATTTACGAAGGTATTTTTTAAAAATAAGTGTAAAAACAAGCTATGCATTGAAAGTTATTTTAAATTTGTGTCGGGAAAAAAAAAAAGCAAAAGCATATTATAACAATTACAAAACAGAATTCCAAGTACATCATATAACAATTATAAAAATAAATTCTAAGCATATCGTAACAATCATAAAAGCAAATTTTAAACGTATCATAACTATTATCTAATGATTTTGATTTCCCGAGACAAAATTGCGGAAAAACAATCTTGATGAGTATTTTGAGATTTCTATTTTTTAATTTTGTTTTAAACTGAATAAATTTTGTTTTTCTTTGATGTACTGAGAGAAAATTTTCACAGAAAATATCCAAAGAACATGGATCCCAGTAACTTCGTATTTGTATTTTACTTCAAGCATGATTTTGATTATTCATGTATTCGATTATTAATGTTCTCTATAATTAATGATTTCACTATTCGTCTTTAGGAAATAAAGTTATAGTGTAAACAAGAAAAAGGGGGGGGGAAAGTTGTCACGAAGGCCAGCAGAGGACATGACACATAGCTTTCTTGATTGTGACCTCGTCCCCACCCAAAATTTGGAATGGGAGTATAATATAGGATCCTGGAAACGGCTTAAATTTAGAGGAAAAGGAAACTAATTAGTTATTTTTAAGGCTGTCTTGATATTTTACTGATAATAAGAACCCAGAAGCCTCCATTATTGCTTTTATAAATCAAGCTCATATCTTGAAATCGCATGATGAGGGTTCTTTGATATTTGTATTTTGAAATGGAATGTGTTCTTATTCAGAACGATACCGGAAAAATGTTTAATTTACTGTAAGGTTTGCCCGATATAAAAATTTCTGCTTCTAAAGTAAAATTTTAAAAGTAAATCCGATGAAGAATTTAAATAAAATTTATATACCCTACCCCCTATTTTTTTAAACTTAACAACTGCTTTATTTTTTTTTATTCCAAATGTAAAGGAGAAATAAGAAATACTGAGATTGAGAACCAAACTAAATACATATTTAATATAATTGTCATGCCCCCCTTTTTATTCCATGTGGTCCTTGAAACCCTTGAAGTTATTTTCCTTTAGATGTTGGCATGCTCATAAATGAAGCGCACTCTATCAGTTTCATATTAGAAATTGGATTTTGAAAAAGTTTAAGGATTTTTCAGTTATAACCCATCAATAATAAAGAGATTAAAGGGCAGGCAGTGCGTCAATTCATTGCATCGCGATTTCCCACGAATTTTCCAGCTTCTTCAAACTGATTTAAATGTATCAATGTCGGTGGCAATTATGTCGAAAATAGTACAAGGTGTATAATTAATTTATTTTCTTTTGGCAATAAAGTTTCCATGTGAAAAAAAAATGACGAAACATGTTTTCTGAATACCCCTCGTATATATATGTATAAGGAAACCGAAGATATATATTTTGATGATTTTGATATCAACAAATATAAGTTGATATTCATTCCTCGAATTTCATTGTGTTTACTTGAAATATTCCCTTTTAAAGAGTTACATGTATTAAAAAATACATGGTGTCTACGAATTACGACAAATGGGTAGCAAGTTGGATTTACAATTTTCAAAATATTTTCATTCAAATCCATAAGAAAATCGGTTTTAAAAATTATACATAAAACACAAAAATTGAATCTATATACGTATAATTATAATATATCAATCTGAAAGGAAAAAAAACACGTATTATGTACCCTAATATACGTATCTTGTAAACGAAAATACAATCAGAAATTACACAATGTAAAAATATTACAAAACAAATGAAATTTCTCTTACTTCGTAAAATTTTTTGATTGTAGGTAAATATGCTCGTAAGTCGCGTAGGTTAAGTGGATGAGAAAGTATAATCTGCTCAAAAATAGACTTTCATTTTCCAATCAGTTTACTATTTAATTTCTAGTCTCGTGGGTACGAAGAAGGTTTTTGATATATTTTTACAAATTTTTACTTATTTCTGTACTTATTATTTTCCTATTTCTATTTTCTATTTTAAAGGAGCAAATATTCTAATTCTTTGTTTCCGCCCTGTCAATAAATTTTTTCCTGGGGAAGGAGAAACGATTATAATGATACGAAATACTAAGCCTCATTAATATTTTCTATTATCTCCTGCAAATTCTAATCCCAGAAAACAATAACATTACGTTCGTAACTAATACAACGTGCTTTTCATTCAAATGTTATAAGATATTTCAATCAATTTTTAATAACTAATTATTACCTTCATAAATTCATTATAGAAGACTTACTTTCACCCAATCATTAATTTTGTAAATTATAAAATCAAGTATTAGTTAGTTTATTAACAATACTCCTTATTTACCAGCTTTTATTTTATTTTTAATATTTTCCCAATATGTGATGATTAATTTAGTTATTAGATAGCATGTTCCTTCTATATTTCAAACAAACATAACATTGTTGCCTTTGAATGTTAAAAGATCATAACGAAACTGGAAATACATTTTTATACAGAAACAGACTCTTTTAATGATGCTTAGAAAGCAACAACTTTAAATTTATAATTTGAACGATTAATTTTTCTTGAATACAATGCTTCGATTTTTAAAGCTTTTGTACCTCGATATATTAAAAATAAGTACATAATCAAAAAATACATACATATATATATATATATATACACATATATATATCGAAATTAGCAGCGGACGCAAGACATGTCCACTTTATTCTGTAAATAGGGGAGAAGTGACAGATCATTTCCCCGTTTGTTTTTCCAAGGAAGCTAAATTGATGATTATACGGATCACATGGTGAAATATGTAGAGACTTTTAGATATTTTGTACGGAATTTGAGAATATGTTACTTCAGGAATATCCCTATTGGTTCAGAGCGTAGGAAATGCTGATCTAAGCATTTTCGAAAATCGTGTAATCGCAGAAATTAAAAGGTTAAATTTATGTGATCAGAAAATAAATATGAATGCATTACTATGGTAGTTAAAATTTGGAATAAATTAAAAAATTAATTAGATTGAAGGGAAATCATTATTTATATACACACACATATATACAGGTGGTTATCAAAATAATGGAATCACCTGTGAATAAAAGTGACATTTTTGAATGAGTTTCGTAAGCATTAAAATATAATAACTTCTACCAGCATTTTAAAAATGGAAATGTATATATTCTGGTAGCATGTGGTAGCTTTATTGAAGTTCAGTAAGTCTTGGAATTTTTTCATAAGCATAAAATGTCGGACCTCTCAGATTTTCAAAAAGGCTATAATCTAGGTTCCCGTCTAGCTGGAGCAAGTGCGACCGAAACACCCCGACTCTTAGGCTTTTCTAGAGGTACTATGTCTAAAGTCATGACGGCATACACACAGCACGACAAGACAAGCTCGGCAAAGCAAAATAGTCGATGGAAAGAGAAGCTCAGTGAAAGAGACCGACGGGTATTGAAGCGGATTGTAATGTCTAAAAAGCGAACAACTGCAGCAAAATCGACCACGGAGCTCAATCAGCATCTGGATTCTGCATTGTTAATGATTGTATTTAGAGGGCACCTTCATAAACAGAACATTTACGGCAGAGCATCAATTCCCAATCCACTTGTCACAGATGTTAATGTCAAACGTTGTCTACAGTGGTGTCACATTCACAAAACCTGGTCGATTGATAAGTAGAAGAAAGTAATATGGTCTTACGAATCGTCTTTCACACTTTACTCTACAACAGGATGGGTGCACGTTTGGAGGACACCTGCTCAAGCGCATGATCGTGATTGTCTCCTTCTATCTGTCAAGTATGAAGGTAGATCAGTCATGGTATGGGCAGCTGTGCATGGAGTATGGGTCTTTTGCTGGACCAACCTGAAAGGAGGAATCACTGGGGAGAAGTATAGAGAAATTTTACCTGACCAGGTCCATCCTATAATACAAACTTTGTTTCCAGCAGGAGATGGAATTTTCCAGGATGATAATGCACCAATCCATGCAGCGGGGCTTATCCAATCATGGTTTGATGAACACGAAGATGAATTTAAACATCTACCTTAGCCCGCACAGTCATTTGACCTCAATATAATTGAACCGTTATAATCTATTTTAGAGCGTTCAATACTGAATTGATATCCTCCACCGGCATCTCTCTCCCAGAACTTTCACAATATATCTATGAAGAATAGTACAATATTCCTCTAAACACTATTCAGCACTTGCATGAATCGATTCCTAGGTGAATCCAAGCTGTCTTACATACCAAAGGCGGTCCTACACCATACTAATAAATGATTCTTTATAAATCTAAGGTGTTTCCAATATTTTGATAACCACTTGTATATATATTTGTATACTGATTGTCTGAATATTTCTTTCAAGGACACAGTGTGATGATAAATGATTAAGTCTTACAACTACACGAATCTACAGTAATGTATTTGAATTTTTTTTTTTACCTAAAGAAGCGTCCATTTTGAATTTTGTTTCATGACTTTAGACGAAGAAAACCGTAACACACGATAACTTTTAAATATTCTGATGATCTACCTGAAAAAAATCAGCAATTTCAATTCAATTTTATGAGTTTAGATGAAGCAACCATAACACACAATAATATTCAAATTTTTTGACGCAAGCGAAATACTACAAGCATGAAAGCTGTTTTTCCTCAATCAGCCAGGAATGTGAATAAAAAAAAAGAAGGGTTCAGGGGTCTATGACTGAACCACGAACAAATAAATTCGAAATCGTATCTGTCGACAGTAACTGCGGCATAACTGCTATAAACTATCAAGTTCCACAATCTTCATCGTATAAAACAATAGGAGAGAAAAAAAATCAGCTATTAAGATCAAGAGACGAGTTTAAAACAACTACAATCAAAATTACTTGCACTTTGCTCCGAGGTACGATTTCACAAGAGCAAAAGAACAAACACTAAAACATTGTAATAATAAAGCAAATTAGAACCATTAAAATCTCACGATTTCGAGCTCATGACGGCTATTTAAAACAACATTTAAAAATGATCGTATTTATGTATACACAACGCATAACTAAAACCCAAGAACTTGAATGGCACGCTGCAAAGACGAAGGGAGGTTGAGAGTGGAAAAGAAAAGTTACTGTAATAACCAGTCGGCTTTCAAACATATCAAAGCACTCCTCGCTGGCATAAATGCTCAGACTACTTTTCTTTTAAGAACTCTCTCCTTTTTTTTTTTCCATAATTTTTTTTCTTATGTTTTTTGATGAATGCTGGTTAATAATGTCTTCATTAAGTATCTTCTATAAATCTTCGAAGATTTTTATTTTTATTTCTTCTTCTGGTATAATCGTTCCTTCGCTTTGCGGTTCAAGATCTACTTTATTTATTTAATTTTTTGTTGTTTCAGAAGAAAGATCGTGTTCAACTTCAAGGGTGGGCCACCGTGTATTGCCGAAAGGGATCCCTTCACTGATATCGTTTGGCCCTCCCTACCCAAACGATTTTTGTGCGTGCCCTCCTGTCTGGAGGGGCAAAACACCGGTTTGTTAGAAATTGCAGTTTGTCTGGAAGAGACAGTTCAGAGACTTTGGCTAATTACTAGTGTTTTTGGCTGTTTGCGCACGATGATTGTTAGGGCAGAGGGGTGATTAAAATATTATTCGCTTTTTGCTTCTTTCTTTGCTTGAAAATCTTCGAAAGGGATGTAACTTGATGATCGACCCCGACACACTCGAATTCGACTCCCCTGGCAGAAATTAATTTGAAGAAGTGCTTAATTTGAAATATTTTTGTTAAAAAAAAACATTTATTGATGAACATTTTCTGAAGCAATGAAGTGCCTCAAATATCGATCTATACTGGTCTTTGAGAATTCCGATTCTAAGACACATTCCAAATTATCTTTTCTTAAAGAAAAAAATTTCTTTCTAAATCTCTAGATTTTTTTTTTTTTTACTTCTCATCCATCCTGTTTTTAGGAGAGGTTTATGATAATTTTTTCCTGTGATTTAAAAGAAAAGGGAGATAATAAGTAAATTATTTAATGTTTTTATTCACAAAAAGAAAGAGATTTTTTCGGTTTCCAGATTTATTTTCACTTTAGATCTTAAATATATTTGCCTATTAACAATTGTTTCAGTCATATTATAAGATGGTATTTTTTCATTAGGATTATTAATGTGTAATTTATACTTTCAATAGATTTAAAAAATTAGATTAAAATGTTTTTAGAGCATTTTATCTTTATATTTTAATTGCTTTACATATAAATTTATTTTCTATACATAAGATTGTCCTTTTATCTTACTTTATTTTATTAAGTCATATTTTTTAATAATTTTTGATTTTTTTTTTTTACCGTTTTGAAATATTCAAATTTTGCTGAAGAGGAATATAAACTCCAGAAGAAAATTCATTTCATAATTCAAAGAATTCGCGATTCTCAAAGAATCAAGGAATTTTGGAAAATATGTTTCTGTTGAATAGATATTCTAAATTCTTATACTTCAAAAGAGAAATAGGAATTCAATTTTAAGTAAAGCTTTGCTATCAATTTCCACTCTTTTTAATCCTCTTATCGGCGATTATCGTGTCTATGGAGTAGTTTTATTTTAAAAGAGACTTTTTTGTCATTGAGGATAAATTAGTTAGTGACATAGGTTCCGCAGAAATGAAGAACAAATTGCTAAGGATTTATAATATAAATATTAAAATATACAAGAAAATCTACGATGGTTCAAAAATATTTTTAAGAGGTGCCGATGAAATTTATGTTTTCATTTTACGAAACTTTTACAATTTCAGAGTTATTTATTTAAGTTTTATAAGTTAAAACTGAAAATATATCAAAGCTTGAAGGAAGTTCGCAATACTATTAAAGATATGAATAAGATTCGACTGATTATATTCTTCCTTTTTAAATCTATACTTTAACTAAAACCACTCAGTAAAAACACTTCTTTTCATTTATCAGTGTCAGGTCTCAATTGAATTCTTAATTTTTTTTCTGAATAGCTGAATTAGCTACTTTCAATATATATAAAATATTAAGTAATGTAAAAGAATTATTTTTATCTCATTTTCTGACAAAAGATGTATTTAAGACTCTATGAATTTTTTTTAGAAATTTAATATATACTAGGAATTCATTATTATAATATACATTATCTATTTATATAATATATACATTATTAATAAATTAACAATGTATATGTATAATATATATATATACATTATTAATTTATAAGTGCTATTGCATTACCGTTAATTCCAAATGGTCCGTTAAGAATGACAGATGCTTGAAATCACTAAATTAAATTATTATTATTATTATTTTGGATCTAGAGAGACGATTTCTAGTGATATCAAAGTTCGATAGAAAGAACTCTAACATGAAAATATCATGCCTTCTCAGCAAATTTAATGTAATGCAATATAAAGGAAATAACATTTAAAGATTCGAAATGAAGGCTAAATGATGCAAATTCGAAGGGGAATCAGACTGTGTTTTATCCCAAATGTTTCAAATTAAGGAGAAATAGACGCGGAAACAAAAATTGGTTTAGACTGTGCAAAATGGCGGCTTTATAACTTTTTTTTTTATCTGTATAATCAATTTCGTTTTCGATATTGTTATAAATTGGTGATTAATTTTAACACGTTAAGTCCCTCACTGAATGCGCAAATATCAGTTGTGGTACAAATTTTTTTTTTTTTCAGGATTTTTTTGAAATGGTCTCATGATTATTCTCTCTTTGGTATATACACATATTTATTTTACTTTGTATCTGTTTTGTTTCTTATAGAATTTTTTTCGGCTGAACAGGAAGGGGGGGGGAGGAAAAACATTTATTCTGGCCAAACTGCATCGAGGTATGAAGTACCCTGGGACCGAATAACTTATATAAACAGTAATACTTTTCCAATAAGGACACTCACCAGACCAGGCATTTTGTCCCTTAATAAGAGGTGAATACGTATGCTATTTAAAGGGACTGGGACCAACAGAAATGTCACTAACTCAGAGGTATAACTTGCAAGTGGCGTTATAGTATTGGGTTTAAATTGATTTCTACCCAGAAGCTACATAGATGACCATTGGCAACAAATCTCGTTAATTCTGAACTCTGTCAAGCAGCAAAGATGGTGCCTTATAACTGGCATCTCGTTCTCCTAATTTCTACACCGATTGATGATTTAGTCGCTCACTATAAGAAATTTATTTGAGTACCTTTTGGGCTATTCGGATTTGTTAATGGTAACATTTTTGTTGTTATATCGCCTTTCTAACGAGAGAAAAATCCTATTAAAATATAAACCATATTCTATTTCACTTTATGCATCAAATACGTAATTAAGGAGACTATTTTTAATAGATTAATAGAAGTTTCGATCAATGTTTCTTTTTAATTATCTCGCAATTGATATGATAAGAACGTTCATTTCTGTTATTTATTTCCTGGAATCTACTTCGAAATCGACGGAATCCATAATCAAAGTTCAATCTGTAAAACAGAATAAAAACCGCAATTGCTATAGCTCAAATCTGGTTTCCTAATCCCCCTCCCTCTCTAACCAATATTTTTTTTTATTTATTTCCTGTTCTCAAATGTCTGTAAATAAATTACATCCCTCACCTTTTACAAGATAACAGTTGGAATTGTTAACATTATTGATTCTAATCACAAGTGCTGTCAAAATCACACAGGTACAGGTACGTAAAAAAAACAACAACAATAACTTTAATTAAAAGATAATCATGTACTCCAGATGTTCGAATGGTGGGTTTGACAGCTATAAAAGATACAATGACAGATGCCC
>BMAW01121985.1:587049-628010 GCA_019974015.1 Nephila pilipes | reverse complement strand
TTTTTTTACAATCGGAGGATTCAAAAACAAAAAAGAATAAAATCTTAATGAAAAAAAAATTTGATAAATATAATGCAGTATTTATTTTAATCACATGAATGGTTAATTGATTGGTTAAATGCTAGCTTGCCAATTTGTATATTTTCTGATTTTTTTTTAATTTCAAAATAAAAAATTTTATGCACTCATTGTCAAGAAAATGTACCCAAGAGGAAGCACTATTCGTAATTGCAAATTGAGAAACAGTTTCGTCTCTGCAGTCAGCCGTTTCGTCCCCAACGTGGCTTACCATGTCGTTAAGGTAAGGTGACCAGATATTAACTTTCGAAAAGCGGGACACCATTAACGGGGAAGGGGGGGGGGTCTGATTAAAAATATGGTACCTAAAAAATACCTTATATACCTAAATCATCTGAATAGCTGATTTGTTGGCACCACTTTAACTAGTACTAACATACAGTACGATGCGTATCGTATGAGAGACAGTTACAAAACTCAATATGCGAAGGCGTTACTTCGTGCACGACCAACAAACTTTTTACACGCTGACTCTCCTCCTTTCTAAAATTCCCCTCCGTCTCCAATTTTCGTACAAGATGTAATTCCTGTGTAACAATGTTCCAAATGGTGCTAGATCGCTAGCGGAACACGTCACCAAAAAAAGAAAATCTGTGAAGAGAACACAAAAAAAGAGAGAACACTTTGTACACTTCCAAAGAAAATCTGTGGAAGTGTACAAAGTGTTTTATCTTAATTATACAACTACAAAATGTTTTCGTCGCTGCTAATGCCGAAAAATGCCACTGTTCATTAAGTCCAAACAATGGTGGTCATATTCCAGCAACTAATCAAGGCGCACTTTGATAAGCAATTAATGATATTCAGTTCTCAACAATTATTTTTATTATTAAAGTTTAACTTTAATAAAATTTACAAAAATAGTATAAAACTCATATCCTGGTGAAATAGCTACATGAAAGCCGAAAACCAGATATTCCCTTCCCGTTCTCCCACCGTTTCCTAGCTTGTCGCGAATTCTTTCTAAAAATCGGGACTTTCTTAACACCTCGCGGGACGCAGGATAAATTGTTAAAAATCGGGACTGTCCAGCTAAAAGAGAGACGTCTGGTCACCTTACACTAAGGGTCCTTTAAAAGGTTTTCCCAAAGCTAGCAGTTTTAATTCTAACTAGTCTGTTTGAGTTTAATTTATCGCTCTGTAGTTTAGAATGCCTTTAAGATGAAAACGACAGCCATTTGAACTGTTGGATGCCATTGAGAAGGGTCACATCGTAGTGCTGCATGAAAGTGGGGGGTTATTCCGTAGGATTGTGGAGCACAGATACACTCTCTGAATCCTCTTGTAAGTACCATTAGCAAACGAATGGATGCTTCTAGATTGCTTGCATTTAGACCATTACGAATGTTACATCTGACACCCCTGCAATGTCGCCAGAGGCTGTAAAGGAGCCACGAAGCAGCAGCATGGAGCCATGTGGATTTTCGCTTTTGCCTTGCTGAGGACGATAACCACCATGCGAGGAGACAATGCAGTCAGCGCCACGGTGGACCTTTTGTTGTCAATCGTCACACATATGGACATTTCGTTCTACGTTTTCGTTCGATGCCCGATCACTATCAATCTTCATCAGAGCCACTTTGACGCCTACAGGTCCTTCGACTGGTGCCCATTCCTTTTACGAGCGCTCATCCTAGTCCTCTATTTGTTGGCAACTCCAGTGTTCATACCGCTGCCATCTCATGAACTTGCTTTGAAGCCATAGACACTATGCCGTGGCCAACAGCATCGTCAGACCTGTCTCCAAATAGGGGTCATTATAGACCATTTTGTTTTCAATAATGTCTAGTTGTGAAGGATAACTAACTTATTTTCAAACATATTTTCAGTATGATATTCCTTTTATGTGAAACTTTTTTTTTTTTTTGACGGTGAGAATAATTTAAAATTTTCAGTATATTAAGAATTTAAATTGAAAACATTTTAAAGCAAAACATTCATTTTAAGCAAAAAATAAATAAATAAATAAAAAACACTAATCTAACGTTTCATAAATAATCTGATATTAATTAAACTCATGAAAGTTTCACGAGTGAATGGAAGTTATGAATTTTAATTCAAAAGAACAGCTATGTTTCGAGTTTTAAAATAACTTTTAGCAGCCACATTTTGTAATACGTCTGCCATTCTTCTAAATTCCTTATCGAAATATTTGAGTAACTTTAATTTGGAAAAAAAAAAGTCAAATCTCCTCTCCGTTAATTAAGAAAATACTTCGTTTCATTTCGACCATAAATTTCACGCAGACACAAAAATTGCAATCATAAATGTACTTTTATTCTTTATTTTTGCATTACATTGTCTAGCTATATTCAGGAGTAAAACAATGCTTCTTTCGGATGTTTATGTAACACATGAAATACCCGACGTTACAATTATAAACATTTTTCTTTTTTTCTTCAGAACTTATTACTTTGTTTCTCAAGTTCATTTCAAGTTCAAAAATCCCATAAATTCTAATCGAAACAAATGGAAAAAACTAATTCGGTCTGCAGTGATCTGTGAAATCCAGCATTCAGACGGAGATGTAAGCCCAAATAATCCTTTTCAACATTGTAATAAAATTACAATTACAAAAGAAATCAGTTTCCTTCTGTAAATAATAAGACATCCTTTTATTATCTCAGAGTTGAAATGAAAATGAAGCACATTCTTTGAATAACAAATAACCGGGATCATTTTGGATCAGAAATACTAACTGCCAAGCTTCTTTATAATACAAATTCTACAATTCGCACTCTGCATCTGCATTTTTTTTTTTATTTACTTTTTTTTGCCTCCTTTTCACATCCGGCATTTCTGCGCGCGCCATTGTGTAGATGTGAACAATATGTCATCCATCATTGCTTGGGATACAAAGATTTAGAGAAAAAAGCTTGCCGAACAATATTTCGGATGCATTCCAAATCCTATGTAAGTTTGAAAAGTGTAGGAGTCGTAAACACGATGGAAAAATTCAAAGTTATTAAACGATGCATTTCCTGAAATAAACAAATATAGTAAAAGAGGGGAAAAACCCGTACTAAAGCAGATAGCTACTTAGCAATGTCAGATTTCGTAAATGAATCAGCCTTTTGCGGTTTGGTAATGCATCCAGATTTATTATGACATTTGTGGTTGACAGGCTTCCGAGAGAAGCAAAATTCACCGCGATGAATCAACAAATTATATGAGAGATAAATCCTGAACAGTAAAGTAGAGATAATAAAAATGATAAATAGGCTTTACCTGTTCAAGTTACAAAGAAATTAACTGGGTGTCCAGAATCATATTTAGAGTTCTGAGACTCTAATTTACTCGAATACTTTTTTTGATTCTGTTCTCAAAAATTATTATTTAAATACCGAATTTAACGATGAAGTATTGCGAGATTCGATCTTATCTTTTGGATATTTCATTTTGTAAGTCATCTTTTTTGTCTATTGATTATGTTTCATCTAGTGAGCCCACGTGTATATTTCCTGTTTATGTAAAAATATAAGAAGTGAATTGCGTGAACTGCCTCTTCAAAGTGGCTTACTTTTATATTCCCTTCAAGTTGAAATTCTGAGAAATCCTTTTATTGAAGAAAAACTAAAATTTTAATTCTCACATCTTCTTTTGTGAATTTATGTGTTATTACTATAGTAATAATATAATTTTTTTCAGACGTCATGGACTATTTTTTTAAATTAAAACTATATAAGTATGTTCTTTACTGAAACTTTCGTTCGGTAAAATCTAGTAAAATCATTGCGATCCAATCGATTAAAGCATTGTAACAAATTAAAAAAAAACATATTAAAATTTAAGTAGCATGCCAATTAGAACTTAAATTGAAACTTTCATTGGAAAAACTTGAATAAAAGTGAGTCAATACAATCTAATATTTTACGAAGAACGAAATTAAGGAAACTTTTTCGAAAGATATTAGAAAGCTATACGAAAGATGTAAGTAAGGTTTATTCTTATAATTTAAACGGATATGATTTGATTACCTTTGCGAACATAGTTCTTTCAAATACAAATTAAATGACTCAACTTTAAGTTTTTATTTATATATATCGGGTGTCGTACAAGTTCTCAAATTTACAATTCGTAAATTATTTTAAGCGAACGATGAACTTTAAAACAATTATTTTTACTTTAATGTTGAAATGCCCTTCTATATCATAAACTAGAAAAGAAAATTTTTTTGAACCTGCATTTACCACAAATTTTCAAAATATCTGCTCCTTTCTAGAAGGCGTTTGAGCAAATTTTGAGAAACTCGTCTGAAGATGCTGGAAGTGACTGCTTGAATCCTTCGAGTAATATGGCAATTTTTAGATCTTCTATTATTTGGGGATTATTTCATTAACTTTGCTCCTTAAATATCCCCACAGAAAAAGAAAATGCTCAGAAGGGGGACAAAAAATTTCTTGAGATGTATGGATAGGATAAAAAAGTTTTGAAGTATGACCATGGATTCGTTATTTGTATGATACGTTGCACCATTTTTGAACCAAACGCATATTTTGAACATTTGTGTTAATATAGGGTCAAATCCCTCTCCCATGCTTAGAATAACAAGTTAGAATTGCTTTTCATCATTAATATAGAAATATCTGTATTAAAGTTCGTAACTTTTGTATAATAAAGCTACGAATCATCTGTACGAGAACTTGAACGACATCTGGTATCGAAATTAAGCAAGGTTACCTAATTTCTGAGGACTCTTGACTAAAAAAATAATTGCCCTAACTTTCTTTGAATATTCATTAAATACATTACAAACAGTTTTAAATTTTTGACTTTTTTTTAAAAAAAAAAGTTCATCCCTTTTTTGGAAATATTAGAAATTTCCTTGATTTTTCACGTATATTTAAGTAGCCTCATGTCATTCAACAATTATATCAATGTTTTCATTAATTTGTTCGTACAATTAAATACAAATAAAGAATTTAAAATTTGAATTTTTGAATTGAAAAGTTAAAATTCAAAAGATTAAACTTTAGAAGTTTGGAGTGAATTTTTTCTAGAAAAAACAACAACAGTATTTTTAATACTGAAAATTTTCAGCAGAAATCAAGAGAACAAAAATCATATGCATGATTTTTTTAATTATTAAAATGCAATTATTATTTCTCATTTTAATCTGAAGAAATGAATGTAACAAAATGCATTGGATAACTGGTCACCAATATTTTTGATGTCATGAAATATTTTATTAATTTGATATCCTGCTAAAATACACTCATGTAAGTACATAGATGGAAAATCTGTTATATATATATATATATATATATATATATATGTTATATATATATATATATAATATGCATTAATATATGAATCATACCATAAATTCACACATTAATGCCTAAAAAAATACATATTTATAGGAATCAATAAAAAACTCAAGTAAAATTATTATAATTCTTGTAAAAATTATATTATTATAAATAATTAAGCATACTAAAATTGAAATAAAATTTAAAATGAAAACAAAAATCTATCAAGTGACTCAAAAATTATAAGAGAAAGCCAAGTGAAAAAAAACACCAAAATTTAGGATATTGGAGTTAATGTAAATAATACTGTTTCATACTTTGGAATGGAATTATGTGTGTTTATAATGTTATTACTGATAACACCATCACACTATTGTGAATTACATTTTCATAAAATATGATAACAAACGAAAAATCAGCAAATTCAGAAAATCAGCCATAGGAAGAGAAGAAAGGACACACACACATATATATATGGGAGCTTATAGTACTTTTTAATAATTTTTTTTTCATAAATTTGACTTTTTTTATGTATCCCGTGTCTACTACAAGCATACTTACTAACTTGATATAAATTCATTGACCAAAGTAATGTATGGATTTACATTTTAATACATACAGCTATATTTATCTAATTAAAAACTAAATATTATCTAGTTTCTATTTCATTTTCTATTCAGAGAGACTTATGAATTGAGAATATTGAATTCCTTGTGACTGTTATATGAGGATTATGCTAATGAGAATTTATAAGCATTTCACCTTTAGATATATATAAAACTTTTAAAGATACTTTTTATTCTTGATACTGAAGTAATTCCTCCTAATACATTCCATAAGGTTTTGTCCCCTTTTTTCGAACCAATGCATAAGATTAGGCACAAAATGTATTTTAAATACATACAAAACTTTTGGTGATATTTGAATCAAGAAGACAATATAATGGATACACTCCTAAACTTATAACAGTATTTAAAAAAATTGTCAAGAAAGGAGAGATTTCAGTATTATATTTAATTAATTTTAAAAGTATCACTAGCATTTATAACTTTTAAAACAAGTTAAAATTATCGCTGAAACTAGAATGTAAATGTCCTCATTAATATTTTTGAAAAATGTTTTGCAGCTAAATGGATGTTTGCATATTTTAAATTTTAGATTAATCAGTATGTTTTTTGCAACAAAAGTCAGTTAAAATATATTTTGATGAGAAACAACTTTAATTTAGATTTTCTTTTAAGTATAAGCTAACTTTTAAGGCGATGTTCCCCTCTCAAGCATCATATTTCTTAGAAGATTTACAAATAACAATTATTTTCTTAATACTGCTGCAACAACTTTATTTCAATCCCTTAACATCTGGCAAAAAATTCCCAAAATATCAGGTGATTTGCAAAGCCCTTTAAACTAAAACGACAAATATTTTGCATTTTATTTGGACAAACTAAAAGTTGTTATCGGAAAACAGACAAAAAAAAATTGTATATTCATGCATTTTTTTAAATGCAAAAACAAAATAGCTTTTCTGAACAAAATCTAGTTTTCTGAATCTTCCAAACAAATATCGTCAAGAGCAATCCTAATTTTCGGAGTGAGTGAAGCATGAAGAATATCTCGAAGAAAAGATGACCCATTTTTTTTGCTTCTTATTCTCCTTCCGAAAATAATGAGTGTCACATTATAAAGCAGCAAGTATCATCGATAGTGTGGCGTATTTATACTACCGCGGTAACTACGGTGGAATTGCGTTTGGTGATTATACGGTGGAATTTTATTTTCAAATGAATGATTCGTAGAAAAAAACAACAACATTAAAATAGAAATAAATAACCCACAACACCCAAGTTCTATTAGATGAATTTTTAGTAAGTCATGCATGAAACCATTGATTTTTGTCGATGAAAATATGGATATTGCAATTTTCGGTAATTATTTCTATCCTAGAGAAACGGCATTCATATTTCGCTATTTACAAATTCGAATCGCCATTTTCGATTTGAGAGGAACTTTGTTTTTCTTACGGCTTGGAAAGTATATTATGATTTGGTTCGAAATGGAATTGGATTTATGCTTACTATAACTCCCAGAATATACCATTTTCTTGTCAGATAAGTTGTGTACGTTTCGCCAAGAAACAGAGCAAAAAAGTAAACAACTCATTCCGAGATCTAAGAACGTTTTGCTAGAACGTTCAGTTTGGCATCTGGTACCGTTGTCTTTTCAATGGTCCGTATAATTACCAGGAACATCTGGGGATCCTTAAGAAAAAGCCATCTTCGTTTTGTTTTTCTTACCAGGGCTTTCTATTTGGACAGATTAGCTAAGGACAACACTGTTTTTTTTTCCCCTTCTTTCCTTTCCGTCTTCTTAGTGTTGTTCTCTTTCGCATGGATGAATTCAGAAGCCGGGCGTTCTTAAAGATTTAGCCAAACAAGTCCTTTTTCTGTATTGTAAGAAACCCCTGGCTTGAAGTAATCATATAAATCAATTGTTTTTATAAGTTTTTTTTAAAAAATAAAGTAGTAAAGAAAATTAATAATAATAAAAAAAAATTAGAAATTAATATATTTTTTTCTCTATAATTCTACTCTTTCCAGTCAAAGTAAGATAAGAATCATTATAAAAAATAAATTCACCTTGATTATCAAATAGTTTTTTTTTTTGGACTACTACGCGATCTAATTGGATTCTTAAAGGAATATTTTTGCTAACTTAATATTATAATGATTATAATATATAAGGTGGGGTTATATTAAATAACGAGACTGAAGCTGTAAAACATATAATTTTGATGCATATATAAAAACATATAATTTATTTACTTACTATGACCTTCAATATACACTCCTCCTCTGTCCCTACAATGCTCCATGCGAATCTTCCATTGCTCGAAACAATCCTGAAAGTTTTCTTCTGTCAGCTCCATCAGGAAGCGTGCCGTTTTCTCTTACACAGCTTCAACGGACTCAAGTCTTGTTTCTTTTAATACAGATTTTGCCTTAGTTAACACATAGAAGTCACAGGGTGCATGATCCAGCAAATAAGGCGGATGGTCGAACATTGGGATGATGTACTCGGCTTGAAACCTCTTGATAGACAAGGTGAAATGAGACAGCGCATTGTCTGGATGGAAAAATTTGCCTTTCTTATTCTTTGTCAAATCCTACGGTCTCAGCAATCGCACGAATACTTAACCGACGGTCAGATGGATCCAAATTACTGATTTTTTCGATATTGTCATCCGTTTTTGACGTGGAAGGGCGACCCGGGCGTGAATCCTCTTCAACGTCTTCTCAGCTATCTTGAAAACGCTTGAACCATTCTAAAACACGTGCACGCGATAAGCATTCATTGCCAAACATTTCTTTCCATAAATTATAAATTTCAGTAGCGGTTTTTCCAAGTTTCATGTGTAATTTCACAACAATTCGCTGCTCACTTATCATTTTTCTGGCGAAACAAAAAAATAAATCTAATGCGAACGAAGGCAGTGGTTATACGGATTTGCTTATAGAAGCGAGATGCACTGCATTCGAAAGAGAAAGGTTTCACGCTAAACAGCTGTTGGTCTCTGGCGTTTAGCGCATGCGTACTTTTCCTGTGCAGCGTCAGTCTCATTATTTAATAGCCACACCTCTCTCTATGTACTATGTTATTCACATGCTACTATGCGACTATGGTTATGAGATTAATTTTTTGAAACTTATCGTGATTCAGTCAAAAACTGGAGACGAAGGATTTAATAACACATAGCACAGTTGTTTCTTAAATCATTGCTATTTACTAAGCCATATAGTGAGAAAACTTTTAAGATCTATATTCTTAAATATTTAAACAAACAAAATCTCTTCTATATAACAAGATATTCTGTTAAAAAAATTACGTGAATTAGTTTAAGTAGTAATTTTGGCAGATTGTACTTTTCTTTCACGAAACACTAAATTGAGGAAGATAGTGAATATTGAAGAGAGTTTAAGAGAATATGTTTTTTGAAATTCTTTCATGTTTTTAATACAAAAGAAATGCATCCTAAAAACAGATTAAATTATATATAATTGCAACACAGTTTAAATAACCAATGTTTTAATTTTATGCATTTTATTCCAAGAACGAAAATTACATGCTTTAAGAATGAGTTTTAAGTAAAAAGTTTCATAAAAGCATAACAATCAAACTAGGATACAATAGAAAAGGGTAGATTTTAGAAAAGGACTAAAATATTTTTATATCGTTTTAAACTTCTAGACCTTCTTTCAATCTATTTTATCAAAACTTCTTCAATGTCCGAACTTCCTTAACTGACTAAGCTCAAAAATAAATAAACATGTAAATAAAATCGAAAGTTCTATGCTTAGTTTTGAAAAGAACAGATTTAGCCACCTAAGGTGCATTTTTCTTTATAATTATTAATAAATTACTCAATTAAATATAATAATTAAAGTAAACGATGAAATATCGAGAAATGGACAATAGTAAACTTTTCCAATATTAAAATTAAAGGAAATGATAAATTATTAAATTGAATATTATAGCAAACGATAGATTATTAAATTGAATATATTTAAGTTAAGTGTAATTAAAATTAAAGCAAATGATAAAAAATTGAAAAATGATATGGGTGCGCTAAAATTGATCCACCTAAAACAATAGCCCCTCGGGTGTCTAAAAAAATGCAAGTTGCAATTAAGAAGAATACGAAATATTTTTGAGTCCCCATTTTCAGATTTATTAGAATATATATATATATCACATTATTTAAACATAGACGTAACTCTAATCTTTTATACAAATACCACTAGATATAGAAGCTTTCTCCCCCACACATACATTACCTCAAGTTTCTTCTTCCTTTTTCTTTCAAAATCTAAAAAAAAAGAAGTGTGTAACAATGGATTTTAATTCTTTTATTTTCTATATTTTTGTCATTAAGCTCAAATTTTTATGTTTCTGTTCTTTAAACTCTTTAAATTTTAGATCACAGAAACGATCTTGCTTTCCTAAGATTTCACTTTCATTCTAAAAATTTGATCTGAACTCTTTAAATTTGTTTACGTAGATTTATTTTGAATTATACATTTGAATGGAATGGGAGATTAAAACTATTATTTGAGCAAAAACAACTTTAACTCGTTAATTTTTTTTTTTTAAGAAGGCATCAAGTTTTAATCACAACTTGAAAATGCCTTTTACGCACACGAGCTACTTTTTTTTTATTAATAATAAATATATAATAAACACTATGCATCAATTACTCGCTTTCTCCAAATTCCCAGTTATGGGTAAAGTATTAAATTTTTAGTTGCTAAAGTGTTTAAATAGATAATTTTTTTTTTTTTGCTATTATCTTTTTGAGAAGTTATTAATAATTACCATAAACAAAATGTCAGGAAATATTATGAACAATTTTCAACATCGAAATCATGTTAAGGAGTGATAGATAGGAGTATGAAATTTACTTCAATATTAATAAAGACATAAAAAATTCATTTACCATTTTACGTCAAAGATAATATCATAAAATATATGAAACAAAATTTTTCATGATTATTCTTAGCATAATTATAGTATTATTACAAAATTATTATAAACTGCTGCAGTTAATAATTTTCTAAGTTTGAAGGTATAATAGTAAACTTTTAGTGTTCCATTTTAAGAACAAAATCGATATTTTGGAAATATATTTAAGAAAATAAGACTAGATAAAAGGCAATATTGAAAAATGCATAATAAAACAATAATAAAACTCTTTTGAATTATTTCATGTTCTCTAATCAGAATCGAACTTGTTGCAATTAAGCAATAAAAATTTTTTTGTGTACATTGAAACATTTAATTTATAGAGATTAATAAGTAGTTTAATACTCTTTTTTTATAACGTTAAATTATTTTAATAAAGTCATTTTGAAAAGTTAAACATTCTATTCTATCTTGAGAACAACTTTTCATTGTAGATAAACAATCAATCCTAATTGAAAATTTATGACAAAAAATTACAAGTATAAAAATTAAATTATATAAAAAATCTTATTTTACTTAAGTCAGTTTGATGTTTTTCATTTGTTTATTTCATTCTTTGAAAAAAATGTGTGTTTTTGGAGAGTTTGTGTTGTTTCTCTTTCTTTTAGGCAAAACGATTTTTTTATGCAAGATTATATTTTTTTAAAAAATAAAATGAACCTTAACTCAAACGTCTTTGAAAAAAGAAACGTGAAAAAAATCACTCGGTTTAGTGCAAAAGCGGAATTGAATGTAAGTTGAATTGATTAAAAAACGAGTAAGATAAAATATTTACATTTTTTTTTTTTTTTTTTTTTATGTTCTGACTATAAAAAGTTCGAAAAAAAAATATTTAAAGTTAAAAAAAAAAATGGAAAGAAGATGAACGTATTATACTAAATGAGTGTCTACGCTTAAAGGTAGATAGCAAAGAAGATTCACAATTGATTTTTTAAAAAAAATAAAACAGACGAGAGAACTGTGTAAAAAAAATGGCGGCGGTAGTGATAGGATTTCATTTGGCTTTTCTTCTAAACATCTGCGGAAAAACGGTTCTTTTTAAATCTGATTTTACTTTCTTTCTCATAATTTATGCGATTGGGTTCTTTTTTTTCCTTTCATCTTTCCTAGAAACGATTTGAGCTATTGGATTTTAATGATAAAAAGGACTAATTACTTTAAGGTATAGGGTGTAAGATTATTTCCTTTCTCCTTTACATTTTCTTTTAATTTAGTTAAGTGTTATTTTTTCTCGGGGTGATTTTTTTTAAAGCCTAGGTGTCATTATTTCGAATGAGAACTCGGTATCAGGATGCGTATTGCATCTTTTAAGAAAGAAGGAAGTTTTTTTATATCCTTTTTCTTTTTTTTTTTTTTATGTAAAGGAGAAATCTTTTTAGTTTACGTAAATTGCTTTTTTCTTTTGAAATCAGCATTCAAATCGTTTTGTTGTAAAACCTTGCGAACCGCCATTGACTACGAATTTCTTTTTCTTAATTCTAAAGTAGACTTTTGAATTACTTCTTCTATCTTAATCACCAATTGTCTTACGAGAACATTCCTCATTTTCAGAGACTATTAATTTATAATTTTTAATTAAATATAATAACAGTTTTATGAAATGTTCATCAACATCATTGTTGGTAAAAGAAATAAGTAAAGTGTACAAAATATAAAACCATACGTTACAATTAATAAATGATAAAGAATTACTCGATCCGCCAAAAAATTAGCAAAATATTGAATAATAAAATGAAAATACCTAAAAATGAACTAAATAAATGCGAATAGGGATAAAAATGAAACATGCAATTAAAATATTACTTAAACGAAAGACAGTGTTCATAATTTTCTTTTTTAATTCCAAAAGTCAAGGAATTTTAAAATTGTCAATAATACCCTAACTTTCTAATAAATAAGAAAATTGTCAATAGAAGTAAATAAAACTTATAATAAATTTAAGATTAATGTATGTTTCTTGTTGTCCGTTCCGTTTCACAAGTAATGCTACATAATTTAAATAATTTTGCATAATAGAAATAATATAACATACAAATTTGGTTTAGTTTTATGGGATATAGAGCAACAAGGGCTATTATCTCCATATAAGTTATACTTGTATATAAAGAAATATTCTGGAATCAAAATACAAATTGAAAAAAAAAAAAAAAAAAAAAAAGAATTTCTTTTGATGGGCTCATCTCCTGAAAACAAATGGTCAAAGAAAAACTCATAATAAGCTATTTATCCTCAATTTTAAAATTGAAAGAATTCTTGGAGGAAGGAACATAAAATTTACAAGAATTCGTTTTCCACGAGAAACAATTTTGGCCTTTCTATTTTTTCAGCCTGGACTGTGTAAACTTAAATACGAGTCAAGAAAAATTATGTGTCACGTAATATAAACACAAAGCTCAAAACTTCTAGTATTTGAGTTTATGAAGTGAGATTGAGAAATCCCAGAAACTCAAATACTAGCTTTATATTGCAGTCAACACTGTTTTATGCAGAAGTTGGTTTCAATGAAAGTGTTGGAAAAACGAAAATTCTACGAACATTTGGAGTTTTATTTGAATTAAGCTTTATTTTTTCTCGTTCCATTTATTTCTCATTATTCTATGTTTCAGTAAACAGATCCGTTATTACAAAATTTGAATGTTTTTGTCATTTTATAACTCTTTTTAGCAAAATGATGTTATAACTTGCGCAGTTTATTTAATACTCATTTTCGAATTCTGAAATTTTATTTCATTCAGGATATTCTTTTCATCTCAAAGCAATTTTCATCTTATGCTGGGAAATCAAAACTTCATTAGGGCAAACAGAGAAATTCTCCAATGCGTTATTTACATATTTTAAATTCGGTGGTCGTCGCAGTAGCCGAGTGGTCATGGTCATGAGTTCACGACCGGCGTTGTTTCCACCGGTTCGTTCGTTCGAGTCCTTGTTTTTCTAAAAATCCGCCGTATAACGATGCTTATGCTGGTTCCTGTGGAGGCTCTAAGCCCTCCCTCTGGTATGGGGTGGAAATTTGGAGGGGAGGTATCAGGTTAAATTTCATCTTCGTCATTTAACAAAGGTTCAAAATATCGAGATAAGTCCCTCAATCGCCCTTGTGTTCTTAACAATCAATCAATCAATTTGAATTCTTTTAGTCATCTAAGGGACTATTGTTTTAGGTGGGTCAATTTTGGCGTATCAGATCACTTTCAATTTTTATCTGTTTGCTTCAATTTTAATTATATTTAGCTTAAATATATTTAGTTTAATAATTTATCGTTTCTTTTAATTTTAATATCGAAAAATTTACTGCTGTCCATTTCTTGATATTTTATAGTTTACTTTAATTCTTATATTTAAATGACTAATTTGATAATAATTATTTTTTAAAAAAAGCGCAATTTGGCTAAATCTGTTTTTTGCAAAACTTTATATAGAACTTTCGATTGGTTTTATATTAATTAAAAGCCAAGGTTGTCGAGTAGTCACGAAATTGAGTCCGTGACTGGTGTTATTTAAGTCGAGTCGAGAGTTAAAGTTCTGATTCCACTAAAAGCCCGTCTTCGGGGTTATGCACGTGAAATCTATCGGGTCTCAAAGTCCTCTCGCTGGGATGAAATGAAAATTAGAAGAGTGCCTAACCACCTGTACAGTCATCCTTCTCACTTGACTGTGACTCAAAATTACAAGACCCATCGCCAATAGCTCTTGTGTAACTTCTAAGTGTGACGTGAAAAACGATCAATATGCTTTGTAACGTCTCATTGTTATTTCTTCACTTTCTTTTATATTTCTTATTAATATAGTTACTAAATAATAGTCTAATGAATAGAAATTCGCACAGTAGTGATAACTTTCTTTTATTCATATAAGTGAACATTCAGTATTGATATCTAACCTACTTTATTTCAATACGAGTTCGATTTAATGATTAAAATGTTAAAATAATTTTTTCCTTATCAACTCAGACCGGTTCGAGGCCTTAAATGCACTAAAGTTGAGAATTCGGTTCGCTAACCTTATGTAGATGCATCTGAAGTTACTCATAAGGCTCCTTACTCAAAATCAGGACTAGTACCAAAATTTTACTTGATAATTTCCAGTCACTATCTTTATCACTCACCAAACTACCAACTCAGTATTGAATTCTACACCACTTACATATGCGTCATCTCAATTCTGTTCATTACACATCATAATTCTAATTTAATCTGCATAAATCACGTTTCATTCGTTAGTAGGAATTTTTGATTCAAACAAAGTGAAGAAAAGGCTCTCAAAGCGCTAATTGAAGGGGGAAACACGATAGAACCCATGTCATAATTAGAATCATAGTTTCCCATAGTTTGAACAGCTGTAAGGTCTAAAAGTCTCACTACACATTAAATGGAATTGAACCCTAATATGGTGTGATACAGATCATTCGAGATCATGTGTTAGTATTCTCTTTAACATAACCTACGATTCAAAATTTCTTGGTTCGTAAGCAATATCCCTAAATAGGCATTACTTAAAATCATTTAGTATGTATACGTGCACGTTGCATATTTTGTCTTATATACTTTAGCACATATGACCTGCACATATGATAGCAAGACCTGCGACTGAAAATGTCTTGGCTCGAAGGCAATATCCGTAGACAGATATTAATTAAAATCATTTAGTATATATACGTGTACGTTGTATATTTTGTCTTATATACTTTAGCCATATTACAATTATTTTGCATTAAACAAAGAGAAAAATTATTATTCATGAAACAATTTTAGAATTTAATGTTTCATTTTATATATACACGTCTTGGTTGATTTGAAATAACATTGGACTAGTACTATACAAGGGATTTTGGGGATGGACCTCGCTATTTTTTGTTAAGTGACGAAGACTGCACATGAAAGTTGCCGCGTTTTCCCTTTTTATGAAAACTCTACACAAGTACCTCACGTCAAATAAAAATATCACAAAACCCTTCGAACTTTTTTTTTTAAAAAAAAAGGAACGTTTATCTAACGAAAAAAAATTGTTTCCAATTTGGATGATATTATTTAACATTTCTTACATATACAGGAATTTATAATAATAATGAAGCATATTTATACTGCAAAAAATATTTCCAGAGTTTAAGGCTTATTTTTAATGATTTCTTGTTACGTATAGAACTTATTATGAAACATTCTTGGATTTCAAAAAAAGTATTCCCAATTTGAGTCATATTATTTTATTTTTCTTGTAGCCTTTCAAAAATTTATAACAATGATGAAGCAATCTTTGAACCAAAATAGTGTTTCCCCATTTTGGGTTGTCTTATTTAACATTTCTTATAACTTAACAAACTCATAACATTATTTTTTTTGTTGGAAAAAAATTCTGGTTAGGTCAAATTCTTTATTATTGAACAAATATAATTCTTAGTTCCTTTTTTGTATTTTTAGTAACTTTCTTTTCGCTACTATACATTTTTAAAAATATTTCTAGTGTTAAAAAATTTCTAACAGAAAACATTTAGGACATCTAGAATTCAACTAGTTCGAATAATTTACGTATGCTAGTGAAGTCAAGACCTATCTGAGACTATTCTCGGTTTTTATTTATTTATTATTTTTAGTTTTTACGAAAACGACGCAAACTTTTACAACACAAATCCCCTCACATACTCTACTCTAACTTCTAAAAGATTTGAGAGATCTTCGCGTCTTTCGATGACATTACTTTAACCAAACAGGAAAAATAAAATGATTATGATGGTCTCGTAGATTGCACTCTTTACAGGGGTTACATTTTAAATTCCGGTCGTTCTGAGTAACTTAGAGGCAGGATATAAACATTAATATTTCATATCTCGCTATGCCAAACTCTAGAAAGTTATATTTCGCATTAAAAATCCATTTGAGTGCACAGATTGTTATTACACATATACCGATCGATATAGTGTTAACAATGTACTGAAATTCAAAAGCAGTTTCAAAAAAAAGTACAAGGTTTTTTTATACCTAAATTTACATGAAGAAATAATAATGCATCGATAAATTCTTCTCTGAACAAAAAACTGTGTTTGAGTTAAAATCTTGCGACTTAGTATGTATTTCGTAAGAATAGACTGCATTTATTTCTCAGAATTAGTTACCAATATAACGTATATAATTAGTTCATTATAAAAGCAACTATTTATAATTGATATTTATATAGCATCAATATAAAAGTTGTGCAGAAATTTTGGAAACTACTGCAAACTACCTTTTGTTCATATCCAGGGTAAAGTTAAAATGAATAAAAATTTTTTTTTTAACTACTGTTGCTAGAATATATTATTATACTGGTGTCCAAAATTAATCGTAATTCGTACAATGAGGAAAATTCTTAGTAACTATTAGTGAATTTTTTCTAAATAATGTAGGGAATCATCTGTTGAAGGCGTAACTTTGTCTTAAGTCAAAACATTTCAGACGATGTCTTCCTGCGCAAAGCACCTGAGCATGTAGGTACGCTTGATAGACAGGTTCACTCGGCACAAGCGATTCAGACAGTTCTCTAACGATTCATGTACGAAAGAGCGTTATTAACGATTATGATAACTGGACATGTTTGCGAAAGGAAGAATCATTGGAAGGTTCGAATATGGACGAACACAAACCGAAGTATCCGAATTCTGAATGTGCCTCAGTGTGTGATCTCAGGAGCGTGGCAGAGGTTTCAAAGTGTGGGAAATAGTAACCGATGACCAATACCAGGTCACCCAAATCCCAACCATTCGCAAAGACTGATATTTGGCAATAACCACGCTACGTTAGAGAGACGATTGTACCAGATATTTGGGTTAAGGACTCACAGACATCACAGGAGAGTGCGAGTTTTCAGACAAACTATTTACAGAAGACTCAATTATGTCAGTCTCTAAGCCAGACAACCAGCAATTTGCATTTCCCTTACATCTACACATGACGCGCGTGTTTGAACTGGAGTTTGAAACATCTGTACTTGAGTTTGGGACGGTGAGCCAATGTGATGTTTAATGACGAATCTCTCTTTAGTCTGGACGCTACTGCTCATCGGCCAATGATATTGCAGGAACTTGGAACTAGTTTCCCCCAGGGAAACATCACTAAAAACATCATTTTCCATCAAGGAGTGTCATGCTGCGGGGAGCATAATGCTGGACGGCCGAACAGATCTCCATATATTTGAAACAAGGTCTATGACTGCTAAAACATGCAGAGAAGAAGTTCTTGAACCTTATGCTCGCCAGTTTCAGCTGATGGTCCTGACTTCATATTTATCGATGCCTTGCCATTGTGTGAGCCCGAACGTTGACTTTATGGCGGTCTGGTTATTTGGTTGCATTGAATAAAAATATGTTATACTTCGATAAATATTTACACTATTTTAATTTCGGTTAATTTAAAATATTAAAGTTAATATTTACAAAATTAAGCACATGTCGCACTTCCACTTTCTACACATTGTGGGGTGCCTGCCACACGCTAAAAAAGTATTGGAATGCCCTTGGACGTGACGTTCTAGTGGACGTTTTGTAGAGCTCTGGATGTCTCTTCTCTTTGGAAATTTTTGGTCCAAAAGAATTGACCACGCCTCTTCTAAAACCACGGAACATATTTCTTTGTTTTGGTTGGATAACTGAAAGTGATAAAACAGTTATTGGTCAATAGCACTCCAACCGGAGCAAGAATTGTCAACTGCTAAACTGGACACCTGATGTGGGGGTGTTCTCGGTTCTCAGGAGAATCGGACTCTATTAGGGTCAAAGTTCATGAGAAACGGACATGTTGTTTTCCCTTTCCCACGAGTCCAGATGTCCTTAATGAAGATCTTGTCCGGATGTAAAGGGGACCACAAACGAACTTGCGAAATGTGGTCGCCGCACCTTCTTTGAAACCGATAATATCTAATCCAAGCTTAGATTTGCTCACACATCTGATCTGTATCTTATTCAGCCTGTTCGGGAGACAATTTGCTACTCTTCCTCGCCTACCAAGCATCATTCCAGATCTGAAAAGAGTTCTTCGTGACGTTTGGAGCTCTTTGAGCCAAAAACTCATCCTCAATATCATAGAAAGTACGGGAAATCGTTGTGCAGCGTGCCTGGCTGTCAAAGGTGATCACACATATCTTATTAACTGTTGCATAACCTTTTTATATCATTTGTTTTACACTAAAGTGTGCATATATTTTATATGCCTTGTTTTCTTTCAACTATTTCTTTGGATAATAAAGGTGATAATTATCGTTCGATCGCATCGTGTTTTTTTTTTAGAAATGTTTAACACTCACATATCACGTTTCTCGGCATTCCGACTTAAATATCCTACTTTATTCACATAATTACCAATTATGCTTAACTTTTGAACATTGGTGCAGATGTTTTTCTTTTCTCTAACACTACTTTTAAATCTTACTTTAGAATGATTTCTTCATCTCTGCTATTTTGTGCTATTATTATCTGAAAACTTAAATGAAGTGATGACAATTGAAATCACTAATTATTGTTTGAAACTTTCGTGTAAGCATTAAGATAGGAAAACAATGAGAAATTATAAATTTGCGTCTGGTAATAATTATCAAATACATCTTTTTATAATAACCATGTGAAGCTTTGCATATATTTAGAACTTCTTGAGATCATAGTAGCTGCTACAATGACCGAAATGATAAAAGTTATTAATGCGAATATACTTTTTTATAGTTGTGATGAGGAGGTATTAATTGAGCTTACGAACTGAATAAGTATCTTTATAGACTTATAACGACTTCCCATTCCACGCTGCCTCTTGTGCCATAGCTATATTCAATGATTAAACACTAAGAATCAATGAGTCAAGGAAAGAGACACTAGAACAATATTTACGCAATTTATCAACTTCTAATTAATATAACAACAATTATAAATGCTCTCCCGGACAAAGGTTTTACTACCTTAACTCAACCCACCAATAATAATCTAACAGACTCTTACCACTAAACCTTCCTCGACTGCAACTCCGACCCTGGAACAATTGTTGAACACTGGAATAACTAAATATCTTGAAACTCTACACCTTTAATCCAATCACCTACTTCAACCTCTCTTTCAACTCCTCCTTCAACCTCCCTATCGCGACTTTCAGTCGGAGTTTATATATTTCCTAACTCTCCCGCTTCACTTCATTTCTACCTGCTTTCTATCTACATATTCACGTTTCGTTTTTGGTTGGGCAAAGGTTGTTTAGCAAAAGCAATCAATCTTAATTAAAAGTCCCCAAGGTTAGTGAAGAGAAATCGCGAATAGCCCAATGTCACAGACTTTTCTGTCTTTTACAATCATCTAGAATACATATTTTTATTTATATTTCTATAAATATAATAATTTTAATTATATATCTAAAAACGTATTGCAATGTAAGTTCTTATTTGATAATTTTTATTTTAGTGTACATGCGTATTATAAAATTTTTCATTTGTATGATTCTTCCAACAAAATCATAAAAGACCTGTTTATTTTCTTTATTAGTTTGAACAAGACTATTTCTAGACTGAAATAGGAAGAGCATTCCTTATAGATGATTTCATGCTTTAATTTGGATCCAGTGTCTCAGTTAGCAATATACAGAGCAACTATACTCAGCATAAAAAAAATTCAGTTCAGTTTTTTTTTTTTTTTTTTTGCTTATCAAGGTAATTATATAATAACGGTAATAATACGTTCCTTAAAATATTTTTAAAGTGTAATTTCCGATGCTTATAAGAAAAGCTAAGCTCCTATGCTTTGCAATATTCACGTGCTTGTGTATTTTAAAATAAATTTTGAAATACAGAAGCATGTGCATACATATACACACACAAGCATGTGTGAATACATACTATATACACAATTTTTGCATTAATATTTTAATCCAATATATTTTAAATTTATCATATGTGGGGGGAGGATGATCTCCCATTTGGAGAGGACCACCAGAATTGACTGCTGCAGAGATGACCCCTTTCCCCATCCACAGGCATCAAATTGTAAGTGCGCGTGTTCAGGTGAACCTCTACAAGAGATTCCTCCAAGAATAAGTAGGTAGGAAGAGGAAAAACAACACAAAAATGGAGGAAGAATGAGACCAAGAAGGGAAGGCGAGAAAATGGCCCCACTTGAATGGCAGGGGGGGGGGGAAGAAAGGGAAAAACCGCATTCTCCTGGTGATTTTCTGCACGAGTTTGAGCAAGAGGTTTTTGATTTAAAAGGTGTATAATATACACTATTGAGTATAATTAAACTCAATTAATTATTTAAGGGCATCTCGTAATGGCGAAACTCACAGAAAAGTAGTAGGAGCCCACATATACATTTTTTTTTATTGAAAATCATGATTATCTAGAAGTGCTGATTCTTGAGAATTCAGCTTTTAGTTACTCTGAATATACTTGTAAGGTAAACAAAACAAAACAAAAAAATTGCATAAAATTTACAAATATATTCTACTGTGCAGTAAAATTTCGAAACTCTGCTGAAAGTTTTGGATCAGCCATAGACACGATAATTTTATAACCATGATTTTAAAAAAAGGACCATAAAATTATGGAATATATCTTTTACGTTTGACGTCTACATGAATAGAGAATGGTAGGATTGCAGAATAAGCAACTGTGACAGCCCTGAGAGTTTTCTCTTCTCTTTGTATTGAAATGAGTTTGCTTATCGTGGATAGGGAATCAGCCTCTATTCATCGATGTCGATCTATAAAGATGAGTTAGTATACAAAGATTGATCAACATTTTAAAATATTAAGGAAGAGAATGTCTCTGTCTCTTCAAACATATAACACAGTTAATATTGATTACATCTGCAAATTTTCGTCTGCTTTTTTTTTTTTTTTTTTGTTTTCTCTTTCATTTTTAAGCTCCTACATCGAAGAAACGCGGTAACAAAATAGAAATTTGAAGTGAAGGATTAAAAAATTTGAAAAAACAAAATCTGCAGTCTGTACATCGCTGAATGTACGTATGCGCAAAATGAATCCAAAAAATATCAAAAGAAGAGTGAGGTAAAGAAGGAATAAAACAAAAAACAAATTAATGAAAAAAAGTTTTAAGTTTATGAAATTAAATATGTCTGCGATCCTTTTGTTTGACTTGTTGGTATAAACATTTCACTGTTTGATTATTGTTTGCTTATGAAGGTTGATAAAAATAATTTTTTTTACTTTATGGTTACTGAATCATTAAAATGCTTCAAATTTTATACTTTTTTTTACTTTGCTGTTGAAAATTAAAAGACGCTGTTTTCCATAGATGTATTGTTTATGAGAATTCGATAAACAGAACGCTAAAAAACTGATTTTTAATATCGTAAATAAACGTGCCAAAAAAAATATATTTGCACTTTCCTCAAAAGTTTTTTTTAAAGATTTTGATACATTTTTTAATTAAAATTTCTTTGTTCACGAATTCAAAATTTTAAAAATGTTACTTAATTCAAATTTCGAATTTATAATTCCGTTAAACACATGGAATATTATGTTTACAAATACTCAGTTAATTTTTAAAGTTATAAATCTAGTGGATTTTATGCAAGTTGCATTTAAAAGTACAACGAATGTAAATAGGACTATTGATTATTAATTGTTCATGAATAATTATTTATGTATATAAATGTAATTTTCTTTGCATAAACAGATGCATAAGTACGTAGATCTTTCAACTAAAATATGATTATTATTGTGGCACATTTTTCCTTCAACTTCAAACGATATTTTCTTTTTTTTCTTTGCTGAAAGAGATTCCTTCAACAAAAATAATTTCTTGTCCTATGTTATTTTTTCTTTATCTGTTTTCTTTTTCGCATTTGAACTCGTCGATTGTTGATAAAAGCAACATCTGCCATTGGATTGTATTTGAAGTGTGGTTAATCCTAAGTTATAAAAGTAAATATTCAATTTCAAAATCAGGCTGCTTTTTCAGGATAGTTAATTGCAATTCATAAATGGCCTCCATAAGCAAGAACTAGCTCAAATAAATTATTCTGTTTTAATTAATTGTCATAAATAAAAATCAATATTTATAATTTTGAAATAAATCTCATTTGCGTTTCTATTGTGCAATAAAATTGTAATTTAGATGAAATCTACCTAATAATAATACTGAAAGTAAAAAGGAAAAGATACTCTTTCTTTTGTAAATGTATATTTTATAACAATAGAAATGAACAATACTAAAACGATATTCTTAAGAAACATCTGCTTTAGTTATTTGTGATGCACATAATTAAAAAAAAAAAAAGATTACATATTTTGAAAGTAATTTTTTGTTATTATTATTATCATTTTCCATTTTTCTTCATTTATTCGCTTCGTCTGAAATGTTTCATAATTTAAGAAAACTTATTGCTTGATAATGAAAGAATTGTAAAAGCCGATTCTATTATAAAACATTCTATTTTGCTTGGGATCGATATATAAAAACAGACATTTAAAACGATTCACATTTATACTTAACATCAGAAAATGAAAAAACAAAGTAGATAACACACAATAGTTCTTAAGAAAAGTAATTTGTTCTTCGTTTTAAGAAATAGCTTTCATCATTTCATTGGGAAAACAATTTAAAAGAAATTTCTATCTCAAATGTAATGCTGTAATATTATTACATTACTTCTTTGTTCGTCTTATTTTGAAACTCTTTACGAAACATTCTTCAATATTCATTACCAGTTTTAATCCTATTTCCTCGCTGTTAGCAATTTATGACTTTTTCCCCTCCTCACAATTGTTAGTAGCTGACGAACCAAAACAAAACTCATCTTTTGCAGAAGAATTACATTTTGTGCAGATGGCAACGGCGGAAGAAGAAGAAAAAAGAAGAAAAAGAAACACAGAACCGGATGAAGATTGTTTTACTCTTATTTGCAGTCACAAATTGTTTTCATATTTCTAATGAAATGAAGCGATGAAGTATTTGACAGAGAAATTGTAGAACAGAAACAACAATTTTAAACTAATCCATTTGTTACTAATAAAAAAACATTTTGAAGGTTGTGAAAGATTACAAAGTACACATCGTAATTATTGAAATATATATATTTAAAAAGAGATATACTTTCTGTTTTAAAATTCAAAAACACGCTTCCTAACTGAATTACAGCAATTTTTTTTTTAAATAATTCTTTATGTTATTAGAAATAAGAATTCAATTTTGTCACTTTTTTTTACATTTTATTTAAATATTTTTCTTAAAAATAGTTTATTTCTTAAACCTTATCATTTTAATATTTATTCAGTATTTATGATTATTTTCTGTAGTAAATTGATTAATTAAAACCAATTATGTTAATTATTCAATAACAGAAAAAAAGCTTCTTTCTTTGATCATTATTCTTTCCTTCAAAGATGCCTCTAATTAACTACAACTCAAAATAACAATTTTTTTTAAAGTCTTATGCTTCAAATGAAAATATTCAATCGATCGTGAATGTTTGCTTTATTTTATTGACACACTACAGCAACGCAAAAAACTAATGGTGTCGAACCTCATAATTTGATACCATATATGTAAACCAACACTAGAAATTCGCAATATGAGATAATGGAAATTTCTCTTACCTGTCTGACAGATGGCTATTCAAATCATCGGTTGAATTAAATAATCCATGAGACTCAGAAAACAGACTTGCTTGACATTATTAAATTAATTTATTATGAAGATGTCTCAAAACATTTAGACAGAGAATAGTATTCGCTTCTAAATTTCAAATATATATGGATCATCCCTCGAAGAAGGTAATTACAACTCTCTTAGAGTGCCTCGCATAGCGAGCAAGCCCTCTGTTCTCAAGTTTTAACACCATCATAAGTTGACGAGAATGATGCCTGACACTTCTAAATGCCACGTAGGCTGACGGAGAACTTTCCCATCGGCCAATCAAAGTCCTCGCTCTCAGCTCGTTGTTAAGTCGAGGGAAAGATTCTCCACTCTACTCTTAGTTTTCCTGATTGGCTGCTCTTCGATTAAACGGTGAAATTCTGTTCTCTTTATTTGTTTCTCTCCTGAAATAATAATAGTTAAATTAAACTGTAATAAACTAAACAAATGTATTAACTTTCTAAGTTCTCAGGTACTTTTTGAACTTTCAGTATCAAATTTTTACTCCTTGGCACTAGTATATTTATCATGGTTATCAAAATTAAGGCCCTCGGAGGTCAAGTGCTTCATCACGTGTGAACTTCCCTAGTTTGGTTTACTGTGTAGTATTTATATAGAAATAGTGTTTTGTCGATGTAGGACTCGAATTCAAGACTTGACTCCAGCATCGCCGGCCAAGAAACTTTGAGACTACGAAATTTTAGAGTTGCTGCAACCCTAGTGGTTATACTTGGCTGTAACAACTCCAAAATGTGATTGTAATGAAAATACTAACTATATTTTCTATTTCAGATTTGAAAAAAATATAGAAGAATGGTGGTGTTATAAAAATATTTACCAATCTAAACTCATGAAAATATAATTTTTTTTAAATACTGAAAGCGTGTATTAACACATTTTGGTTATTCACCTGCATACATTGTCCCACTCAACAAGTTTTTCATTCAGTATAAAACTGATGCTTTTAAGACTTCTGAATTTCAATATAGATTCAAATTTACCTCTCCAAATCTGCTTAAACTTTCTCGAAACATTTCTATGTTATAGAAGAAACAATTTCTGAAAGGGGTGGTTGAAAAAGTAACTGTGATATGTGTAAGTTTTGATGACAGATGGTGCTGCTAAGGCAAATTGAGGTTACTGTTGTAAGTAGCCATCTGTGAAATGTTCCAACATAAATTTGATACTGCTTCATTTTTTAGTTTTGATTGCTGCCTCGTCGAGTTATCGTCATCATTTTGCGTGGATTTGTCGCTGTTGATGAGACATGGATTCATCTTTATACAATGGAAACCGAACAACAAACAAAACAATGGGTTGCTTCCAGCGAATCGGCTCCAAAAAAAGTGAAAGTCGTCTCATCGGACTAAAAAGTTATGGTGATTATTTTTAGGAATGCAAAAGGCTTCATACTCATGGACTTATAGTAAAATATAAAGTTAATTTCCAATGTATGTTACTTTCCAAATATTTATAAAATCTATTTTATTTAAGCCCCTGTTTATTTTTTTAACTTAAATATCGTCAAATTTTATATTAGAAACTATGGTGACTTAAAAATATTTTACATAAATAGTTTATAAGAATTAGTGTGATATATTTTTTCAGTTTCATATACAACGTTCAATAGCGTTAGAATATTTTTTTTTTATGTGTAATTGTATTTTGCAAATTAGGTGGATATTACTTTTTAACATATCAAGCAAAAGTCATGAAAATATATAAAATTATACGAAAAAAATTGTAAGTGAAAAGCTTTAAAAATAACATTAAATAGTAAAATGTGTTGATATTTGGTTAACGTGCTTGTGTATGGTAAATGGTTATAAATATTGACATATTAAAAGTGTGTTTATGTGCAGTTATATGTAGTATAGTTAAACCAACTTTTTAAAATAATGGACTAAAATAATTTAAAATGACCTAAAATAGTATTACATACCACAAAATGTATTAAATTAAAACAAACAGCCTATTAAATTAAATTGCTGAATATATTTGTATTCCAAAAGATCAAAATATTTACATAATTATTTTCGAATAAACAAATGATAGGAATAAAACTAATCATAATTAATGATTCAAGAAACGTACTTTCTTAGCGAAACAAATATATATTTTTCTAAGATCCTACCAAAAAATGAATTTTTAGATTATATATATATATATAATGTCGTTGCATATTGCGATAGATTAAAATATTTCCATAAAGGATCTCCAAAATATATAATTGAAATAAAACTGAATTAATGAATGATTAAAGGAACGTAAGCATATTTTTTCTGTCCTTGATAAAAGTGACCGCGGTAGCCTAGTGGTCGAGGTCACAGACTTGCGGCCGGCGGTTTTCGTCGAGTTGTCGGTTAGAGTCCTAATGCTACTAGAGACCCGCCATGTAGCCGGGGCTGATGTACGCTGAATCTGTCAAGATCCCAAGTCTACCCGTTGACATGATGTGGAAGTTAAGAGAAGATGGTACCAGCTCAGGTGTCGTCCTTCTCACTTGACCGAGGATCAAGATTATGAGGACCGTCGCCATCAGCCCTCGTGTTGCTTCCAGTGCGACGTTAATAAAATCTACTAACCAGTTCTTGATTTAAAAAAGAGCATTTTTAGATGAGGGAAAAAGTGTTAAAGTGTGAGTAAAAAAAACTTTAAAATTTTAATCATTCCCAATGAAAAAATTATTTTAAAACCAGTAAAGGATTTAAAAGATAAAAGAGACAAAGCAACAGTAGAAAATAGCATCATAAATATATTTATTTTCTTTTAGAGCTATGATTAGAATGTTTATAACGCATAATGAAAATTGAAAGCATCATTATATATGACAAACATTTAGGAACTAGGCGTAGGGTAAAAAAAAAAATTAAGCACACAAGAGTTCATCTGAAATAATTTAAATATAAATTAAAATAGTAGGATTTTCGTATTGAATGTTTTTTTTTATCGGAATAAAGATGAGTAATATATTGTTATGAGTAATTCACACTTCTTGCCATCTTTATTTGAAACAAAGCAATCGATATCAGATGTTTGATTCCTTATATTTTTTCTAGCGAGAAGTTTCATTCACTTGAAAAATTTCTTTTTCTTAGTAAGCAGCAGAATGCAAAAAAAAAAGTGAAAAATTGACAGGAAAAAACACGGAATCTTGGACCGTCAAAGACACAAATCTAAAATAGCGTGTATGAATGAAAGAGTGTATAATCAGTTTTTACCAATCATTCATAAAACAAAGATAACAAAATTCCCATTCTGTTCCTAATATGTAGCTTTTAAATTCGATCTTTATGTTGTCAGTCAGCCTACCATGTAATCAAATTCCGGCAGAATAAAAATCGAATGAAAACTTTTCTTCGAAGCCTTTTTTTCTTTTCCCGCTTCTTTTTGTATTCTAGAATTTCTTTCCTTGATTTCTGAACAAAAATAATACAATTTAAAAGGGAAAAAAAAAAAAAAAAAAAAATGACTGAAAAAAAAAATAGAATGGAATTTTATTTCGACGCAGTTTCCACATCCGAATGCAGTTACGGTTTTACTTTGGCGAACCCAATTTATCGTTTGCGATTTCATCATCTAAAAAAAAAAAATAAATAAATATACAATTGAAAATCGCTTCAGTATCTTTTCGTCTGCGCTCTTTTCTCTTTTTCCCGCCATAAAACGCCAACTCAGCTGAAATGAGGATTCGCTTACTTAAAAATTGGGCCTTCTAATCCTTTTAATTAGTACCGGAATTTGGGAACTAAGGGGATTTAAAATTGAAAAGGGAAAAATGTGTTGTTTTATAATTATGTATCAGAGCAGAAACGGTTGTATAATGAGTTCGAAAATATAATCAGAATTAATTAGAAAGGCTTAGAATTGGTAATCTTTAGGCTTCCTCAGCTTACAAGAGGTTCATCGGAGCGCCGTAAATTACTCATTGAATCGAACAGCTTAGTTTGCATTAAACTTCACTAGTCCTTTTGTTTACCAAAACAGAATCAGCTTTTTGAAAGAGGATCTGTAGAGTTCAGATATTTATATCATTTTTTTTTTCTTTTCAGAAATATCTATCGAATGGAAATCTTTCTAAAAAAATAAATTCGTTTCTGGGTTTATTTAATGTACAGTTCTAAATGCTATCCATTCGATTGTTCAGTGACAAAAAAAAGTGGAAATGTTTTGCATTTATCACCAGGGGGGAGCGAGAAATCTTTCAAGAAATTCCCTCCTACGTCAACTCGTATCTCAAAATTAATTTCGAATCTCACTGTTCATTTGTGTGGTGAAAAGAATGTTTATGTGGAGTACGGGATATCGAATGTTAATTTTTCCTGAAAATAAGTAAGTTTTTAAAATTTCAGCATATAGCAACTCTTACGGGGGCCTACAAATTCCATATTCCCCCCATCTCTATGCCACTGTTATCACTAATTATTTAGCCGAGCACTTATAAAATTAATGCCTTTAATTTATTGAAAACTATAAAATCCTGCATTTTAAACTTAAGGTATGTCCTTACTTACACATTATATTTTAGAATCAATTAAATAACAGGAAGTTTCTGGTTTATGAATATCGCATTCCGAAAGTTAACACTTCACTATGATATTTCTCATATATTATTTATTAACAATTTTCACTTATAACAGACAAATTGCAGCGGCAAAAAGATAAGATATGTTATAAGTATAGGTGATGAATAATTATCAAAAATATTCCGTCCAATTCTAGAATAAAACATTGAACATTTATACGTTTCATATAGTAAAACATATCGTTAAACAGACTATATAGTTTTTTTCTTTCCTTTACACTTATTTCAAAATTTTACTTACCTTATATTACTTAATTGAAGATATATATGAGAAAGCTAACACAGTAAGCTCTTTTCATACAGAATCTCTCTCCCCCTTGAATCTCTCTTAACTCAGTTAATTCTAGTCAACGCTTAAATAATAATGTTTTAGCTTACCAAATCAATCACTCCAGATCTCATACTTCTTAATTGACTCAGATTTGACTTTTATTGCTCAAATTAGGAATCACTTCATTCCAAACGTTACGGGGATTCATCTAATCTCAGCTTGTCGTTATCTTTCTTCTCTTTAGTTTCAGCTCTATTTTACTTGTATATCACTATCTTTAATTCAATTCATTGCACTTCTTATCTTCATATAATTAGCCTAATCACGTTTCATTTCATTGGCAAGTAGTTGTAAACTTTATGGAACTGAAATCACCAAAAAGTTCCAGAGAGAAAATGGAGAATAGCCCAACGTCATAATGTTATTACGAACCTCCCTTTTTTTCTGTTACATTCATGTTTTTCAATGGATTATTTTCATTGCAAATTGGTTACAATCGAACCTCTGTATAACGAACTTTCTATGCAGTGTTTCTTACGAAAATGTTAACTCTAATATTTTACCAAAGTATTTGTACGAATGCTCTGACTTGTTTTTCCACATAAATTATTTATTCATAGTATTGGTTATTTGAATTTTTTTTTTTTTGAATTAGATGAATTTTGAGTTTTAATTATAATTAGAAATTATTTATTTTCATTTACATTTTCTTAACTTTATTTCATTTTATACAAAAATATAAACTTAAAAAAATATTGGAGTAATAAATATTAACACTAATTATTTTAATTTTTAAAAACGATGAAAAACAAGATGCATAATCAACATTAATTGTATTTTCTTTGCAGAAAAATTAAAATTTTCAATTGTTTTAACGAATTCAAAGCGAAGGAATAACTTAACAGCTCCATTCCTGACGATAACACTAGCCTTTCCAAAACATAAATTATAAGCCATCCTTCAAAATAAAACTGGCCTAACTGAAAAATCTAGAAAATGAGTGGCAGAATTTAATGCCCGTGCAACTCCACAGGTCAATTCCTCAAGATAAAACTAGCCTAGCACTTAAAACTGAGAAATTCCAAAGCCCTTCGCCGATTTAAAGTTCCTTCTCTTCGTAACAAGGTAGTTGGTTAATATTGACTTTGCAATTCCTTTCTTCAAGTGGCTGAATGAAACCAAATTATTCCAGTGAAGTTGCCACTTGAATAATTGAACACGGAGCACTGCTGAGAGAGAAGTGCAGGCAGTATATTCAGGTGTAAATGGTTAAGTACCTCTCTGTGGATCGTGTTCTATTGCTACTTGGGAGAAATGAGATTCCTTAGTTGTTTAGGAATTTAGTAAATAGTATCCAAATCGTTCCATGGTCAGGATTAAAGCCGAATGTATCGAGATATTGCTAAGTAATGAAAATACAGCAAATTTGCTGAAAAAAAAAAACTATTTTGGTTTGTATTATGAATTTTAATAACATTTTAAAATTAGAGGAGCAAAGAATTATTTTTTTACGTATTTTCGCTCGTAATTGAATAACTTATTTCTTATATTCAAGTCATAATTTCATTTAATAAAATCCGTGAAGCTTTTTGGAAGTATTTTGGCTAAAATCATACTTATAGAATGTAAAACAAATTTCTGTCCAAAAAAATATGTATTCTGTTTTATAGTACACATAGTTTTTTGAAAGGGCTGATTCGAATAATTGACAAATTATTCCATTAATTTCTCATATATATATATATATATATATATATATATATATATATATATATATATATATATATATATTCCGAAATATTCATGCATTACGAGCAGTTTGCAGCAAATGATTATTGGAAATACACTGTATTGTTGGTAAATTAGCGTCATATTGAGAGATCAGGAATAGTATTGAAAGCGGGAAACAGAATTGAAATGTATTTCTCTTCAATTTTATTTTGTATTTTAAATCCTAATCTATTGAACTAAGAAATGGAATTTTGATAGTAAAATTTGCGACAGTTTATCTTTTCTCTGCAGATATTTTAAAAGTTATTTTCTTAAATTTGTATATTTATTTTGTTTCAGAATAATTTTACAGCTGGTTTAAAAAAAATTATTGAATTACACTAAATTTCCTAATTTATAAAAAATTCTTTGAATTATAATTTTTATACAGTTTATTAACTTAAAAAGTTCTTAAAATAGTTTTATTATTAATCAACGGTTAAACGGAGACGGAAAATTCTCTTGCAGCTACTACATCAAGATATATTAACATTTATTTCAAAAAGGGAATAGATGAGAAAAGCATTGCTCTCCTGATAAAACAAGCATTTTATTTATTTATAAAAATATAAATGAATACGATGCTCATTTGATTCAAAAGGATGTTATTATGGCTGTAAATATAATCAAGCAATGTTATATATATAAATAATTACAGCAGTTATTTTCTACAAAATAAATTGAATTTATCATAGAATAACTAACGAATTTTTGTTGTACCCTTCCCCGCCCTCATTTATTTTAAAGCTTAATTTCTAAATTGTCATTAATGCTTGTGTTCCTAAAGAAAAAAAAATCTTAGTGTTTCAAGTTTTTTCATAAAATAAAAAAAAAAAGTTTTTTAAAACAAAAAATATGAGTTGCGACTGTTTGTGTTATTACTGACAGTTATTCTAAACATTTTTCTCACGGGTATAGACTTATATCAGCCAAAAATATTACTACTACTTAAAATAAGGACTTTTATTCGTTTTTTTATTACAGTAAAGTAACGATTCACTCTAAAAATAACTCAATATGTTACGACTGAAGGTTTTGAGTACGCTGTCTAATATCTATCTTCAAGTAGACATCTGTTTGACAAAAAAAAAAAAAAAAAAAGGTATCACAGTACCAAACCACTGATGCTTTACCCTAAAATAGTGTCATTCTAACTACTTTTCTTTCATAGCCACTTCAAATAACCAACACATCCCCACTTCCGTCTCTACCATCAAAGGCCGTTACAAAATCCTCAAGGACCATCTTGCAAATATCTGGGTATCCCTTCGAACAAACTCTTCTGTCTGATGGCTCCAGATCGTTGCCAATCCACTCTTTTCAAATATCCCCCTTGCTACTGAAATAGAAACCGATTCAACTCTTGAACCCCCCACTCGAGAGCTATTAGAAGGACCATTGCATGTTGTACCCTTTTTCTTCAAGAAGAACGGAGCTCAAAGAAGTGGGTACAAATCCTTTTCCATTCTGTGTTGGCCAGGTGGAAACCACTGCAGGAGAAGATGGAATAATGCCATTCAAAAATGGTTCTGAAAAGAAGAATTTTCGAGCATTTTGACACTTGATAGGGGGTTGGAGGGGAGATATAATGCAAGGATTCATTTTAGAATTGCCGTTTAGGAAATGGAGAAAGGAGAGATTTATAGACGGATGACTTAGGACAATAACGTCTTTCATTCCTTTTATGAAGATTCTGTCGTCGGGTTTTTGAAAGGATTTATTCGGTCAAAGTCCTTTGCGATAGATTTTTGAAGGATTTAAATCATAAGTTGGATGTGTCGAAGGAATTAATTGGAGTAATTTTTTTGAGAGTAGGCTTAAGTTACAAAGAAGCATAATGTATTTCTTTCTAGTTTTATAAACCTTTTTGTCAGTATTTGATTAATGCAAAGGTAAAAAATGAAAACTTCATCCAAGTTTAATAAAAAAAAATTAAATTGAACATTAAAAAGGGTTTTTAAGCGTTGAAGAAGTTTTCATATTGAAAACGTTTTTAATATTTTGTCACGTCGTTAGAAATTAAATATACTAATAATGATTTATTATGGAATTCTTCATAACTTTATTTTTCACAAATATTTAGTCTTAAGTTATAAATTAATATTTACTACAAATGGAAATGTGTTTTGTCTTGGGCGTTGAACAAATTAGAAGTACTTTAATTGCAAGTATGCTAAAAGCATATCCTGTTTTCGTTTTACGAGTAATGTCACCATTAAATTTGATGGTAAAATTTGGATAAGTTTTTACATAGAAATTTTCAGTATTTCATCTGTCTAATATGTTTCGTTTTAAAATCCATTGAATCAACAATTATATTCTTACTTCCTATTATAAAGAGTTTTTTTTAACAGATTTTGAATGGCATACTTATTTTTAAAATAAGAAATAAAATTTCGATTAATTATTTTTATTTTTGCTAAATTGTGAATACTGTGTTAATAAGGTGTTATATAAATTCTTGATTAGAAAAGCACATTAAATTTTATTTCCAAGGGTCAAACATTTTTATTAACATTTTTTCGTATACAGCAATCTACCGTTTTCATGTACAAAAATCTACGTGCAATTCAAAAACAATTTATCTGTTTGGATCGGCGTTTACATTTTTTGTTCAAGTATTATGCACATATACGATTATCTGGTTTAATTTTACTGGCTCCCAATTTTGGAGTAGACTTCATATTATGAATATTCTAAATAGAAATACTTTAGATTATTTTTCTTTGATCTTATTTTCAGAAAATTACATTATTAAAAACTAAATTAAAAAATTATTACGGAACCAAATTAATACGTTACGAAGAAATTTTAAAATAAATTATTTCTTGTTCTGCAATTCTCCTTAACACATTATTAAATATAAAAATATATACTATTGATAAATAAGTCAAGGATAATTTTGAAGATAAGATTAACAAATAGTAATAATAGCAAAGACAATTACTTAAATTCAATTCAGACCTTTAGTAATATCGAAATATTTTACGTTGCCCTGAAGCTTGAAATAGAAGATCTTAATTTGTTGTGTGTTATCTCGATCAACATACACTCACAAAACAAAATCTGATACGATGCACAAAACTAACAAATCAAATTTTCCGTCTCAAGATCACATCTATGATTCAGATAAATATTCGAGGCATTGAATACAAAAAGACAGGAAGTTAAATTTGTTGAGACAGTTGAAGCGACAGGGAACAAGATCTTTAAATCTCATAAGACTTTTTGCTTTTCTCTCCTTTTATGATATATAATCTGTTTTACTCAGTTCAAAGAGCAGATAAAACTGAAGAGAAGCACTGAAAAATTGGAACTACTTCTAACAAAAAAATAGGAATGTCATCCTTCTGTAAGACATTTGAATCTTGTAAGTTTTATGAAAAAAAAAAAAATAAATAAAGATCTGTAAACATGTTTGATGAAAAAACCCTTACCAAATTATCTTTATTATTAAATTTATTTATAATAAAAAGGACAATATATTCTAAATATTTCCAAATTACTTTTCAGTACATCTCTTCGGAAAAAAAAAATGAAAATTTGGCAATTTATTTAATTAATGCAAGATTTTTTTTCGAAATGTAACAACATATTTAGAATGTAATTTTGGAAAAGGTTTAATTTTGTTTAAATAATTAAATTAATTTTGATGTCCGTAATTTTGAATACTATTGAAAAGAGCATTATTTTTAAGGCATTAGTTGTGAAGAATATTTTGCGAAAAACATCTAAAGCATTGTTTTTAGCGGCGATAGAAGTTGATTTAATAATTTCAATATTTTGACACACTTGCAATAAATTGTATTAAAATAAATATATATATTTCTTTTTTTCTTTCCTTTTCATTTTTTTTAAAGAAAGTAAATTTTTTTAAAAAATATTATTTGAAAAAAATAGTTTCTTCATCGATTGAACGTTTATTTGTTTTACATGCCGTAAAATATTTACACACGAAGTATTTTCTGTGGTATTGTTTTTATGAAAATAGCTAATCACACACACACACACAAAATTTTGTACAATATTTTTGAATTATTGTACAAAATTATGTGCAATAATTCACATCATTAGTAAATTAAGAAAGGACTATCTATAGGTTTTTAGAATTCTGTGCTTCGGGGAAAATGTCTTAATTATCCATATTATTTTTCCCGTCTTGACTTCCAGAGCTTTTTTCGACTGATTAAAAATTCATAATGAGATGCTATCAACTTTATTTTCCCTTACTTAAACTTTGGAATAATATTTTAATTGACTTGATACACCTTTGAACTTGATTTCATGTTATGTCCCTTTATTGAGCTTGAGATGCCATTTTTATTTCTCGCTGCGAATGTAAATTTGTTTAGAGCTAAAGTGAGTTACAATTTTTATTTAATATATAATGGCGTTCTTGGACATAATCAAAAGGATAAATTCATATTATGAATTGCCACTCTATTTCATAAAAATAATATTAGGATTTACCACTGTGACTCTCATGGGGATATAATTTGAAGTATGCTGACTTTGGGCTGTAGATTATACCTAACTACATGAATACTTTTGTTTGAACTTACATATCATACTTTTTATCGATGCCTCTGTTATTTTAAGTTGAAATTTACTGTTGGCTTATTTATCGAATTGAAAATCTAAGAAATAATTAATTTATAAAAAAAATAGTTTTACTTCATAAACTGATTCATTTGAGAATGCATAAAAACAGAATTCTTTGGAAGTCGGAACACCTAAGAATTCTGAAATAACAATATTCACGCAACATTCTTTCATGAACAGCTTATTCTTTAACATATATTCTTTAATTTTAAATGTTTTGAACTTGACTTCACAATCCTAAACTTTTATTGTATTTTTTTCTGATCTTGAATGTTTAATTTAATATGTGGAGTAAATTTATTTATCAATAAAATGATAGAAATGAAAATTTAAATCTTATAATAAATGTATGTTTATGTTCTTTTGAAAATTACTGCGCTTTGAAAAGACTTGATCTTGGGAAAAATACTTTATAAATGTATTCAAATATAGATAATTATATGATTTATGTTATAAATAATTAAAGTTAACTTCATTACATATATATGAAAAGCAGATCGTGATAGTATTGCTATTAGGTATTTTGAAAACATCGTCATATAGTTATAGATCTTTATCCATGCAATTTAAATCATTTTTAATCGCGAATAAGCAAACACGATGGTTCAGGAAAAAAAATTGTCATCTTTGAAATTTTCAAAAATGTTGATGTAATTATTATTACTAATTATTTTAAGGAAATGTTTAAATAAAACTGCATTTTCCTGCAATGCAAATATTTCTCAAGCGTTCGATAAGGTCTGATTTATTGACTAGTATTATTTATTGAATTCGAGAAATTTTGCTTCTATTGCAGCAGAAATCCATTTGAGTAAATAGCATATTTTACCTTTTCATTTTGGTATCCATAGAGTTGTTTTAAATCTTAATTTGAATTGAATCAAAATTTATATTTGGCATCATATGTTTGTTTGAACAAGCTGTGTGATATTAGTAAGGTTGTGTTCTAATTGAGGATATTATTGATTTACATTTGATATAAATGTTTTGACTTGTTTGAATTCAAATCAAAAATATGTTTAAATATTTTCTTTGAGGGCAAATAAAAGAATGGTATTGTAACGTCTGTGGCATATCCACTTTCCTCGGCCTTCTTCAATGTTTGTTGGTCGAGCTACCAACTTGACACTCCTGCATCTGGACTGCCGAGCGACACCTGATCCCCGAGATGTCAGCAGAAAGGTGATCGTGGCTATTTCGGCAGCTTGTGAAGATTGGGGGAATTTCGCCGACAGGAAACCGTTGGAGGTCGATGGCCCTAAAAGAGCGTCAGTCCCTGCTTGGTTCCCGGTCCAGACGGACGTCTTGGTATCTCCTGTCACATATTTTTGTATAATCGCTGTACATAGTCACATTAAATATTTTAAACTTAAAAATCAGAATTTACCTATTTGTCTGATTAACAATAAATAATCTTCAAACGGTACAGCGGTTAAATAATGGTGGCAGCGGTGGGATTCGAACCCACGCCTCCGAGGAGACTGGTGGGTGTCGCTCGGCAGTCCAGATGCAGGAGTGTCAAGTTGGTAGCTCGACCAACAAACATTGAAGAAGGCCGAGGAAAGTGGATATGCCACAGACGTTACAGTATTTAGTATTTTTTTTCTAATTTTATCTACTATCTAAGAACGAAATATTAAATGGGTTGGTTTTAATAATCTTGATCGAAGATTATTTCTAAAGCTTAAGAGGACTCGAAATCAAAAGTAGGACATTTTGACACACTTTTTTCGATTCATCATATATCAACCAGTTTTGCTCATTTTAATATGAAACTTTGCCAGTTTGTGCAATAAAGTATATAGTTTGAAGTATTGGATCCAGTTTTACGATTAAATGAATATATTTTCTTACACAACATGAAATATGAGTACAAGAATTTAAAAAATAAATTAGTTTTCCTTCTGTTACCCACAAGATAACATTTGAAAGGTGTACAGTAGAACCATAATTCTTGCGCCAAATTAAAGCTAAATAGTGATCTTATTCTGCAAACCTCAAATTTTAATTTTATCTCACATTTAAAAGAATTGAAAAAATTAAACAAATTATCAAGTTTGTATTTAGTAACTTTTTTTCCATGTACCATGCTATAAAATAAAATGTTATCATCCCATTAACAAAACTGAGGTTCGCAGAATAAAGACCTACAATTGCAACACTGACGTAAAGTTTTAACACTCTACATACAAAACATTTTTTTTTAATCCTGTGGGAAAGTGTGAAAAAACGAAACGAGAAAAAGTGATTTGTTTACATTGCATTTAATGGAAAAAGTCGCTTTTAACAATTACATTTTTTGTTGCACAGGGCGTAATAGTTAGTTGTGGATTTTGAAGCGGTTTACTTTAAAATGCTCCTAATATTCCACACTATTTTTAGAAAATAAATTTTAAAAATCGAATTTTCGAAGTTGCAAAGGTACTAAGTCCCCTTAAATGCATTTTGCTAAACAATCTTTTAACAATATTTTTGGATTATTTCTATAAAATAACAGTTTAATCCAGTGTGTGTTATTTTATAAATAAATCAATAAAATAAAAATGTATTAACTATTTACATTATTTTAAAAAGATATAAAACTTCCGATAAGTGTTTTTTCACTTCTATGCATTACGTATACAAAATTTTAAAGGATAAAAAGGAATTCCGACGTAATATAATTCAAAATAATCTTTTGAATACCATAACAAAATTACTATTACATAGTTTTAGTATAAATTAACCGACGTGTTATACATAAGTATAGAAAAAAAAGAGTATGATTATTAATTTTTTAAAAAAATTGTTATTAATATGTGCTATTGAGAAGAGTAGATAGAAATCAACAACAATTGTTCTAGCTTGCAGTTAAAAAAATCATATTTATTTTCCTTTAATTATGCAATTTAAAATATACATGAGTAATATAACAATATATTACGCAATTACATAAAACAAAGAAACTATATATATGTAACACTTTTTTTTTCAAGCAAGACAAACTTTTACTCCCGTACACAGAAAATGACAAGACGAAGGAATACTTTAAGTCATACACTTAATTCTTAGCAATTAAAACTACATCGTTTTTCAAAAAAAAAGATGCATTACACACAAAACAATAATTTGCAAAATAAGAATTAAGTGAACAGCTATTGTTACCAATAAACAACACTGCATTATTTCCAGGACTCGCAAATGATATTAATAGTGTTGCCACACGAAAAATCTCAATGCAATTACATGTCCTGTCCAAAAGGTCTATCCATCAAGTAATGGATGGATGGCCTAACGAAAGCGCAGAATTTCGAAGGGATGCGGGACATTTTTTCCCTCTTCTTCTTCTTGTTGCTGTTCAATCTTTGATCGATGTCCCTTGCTCAGAACCGCAAAATAGACATCAGTAATTGCTCAGAATAGGTTTGACGTCAATGAGGTGATGCATTTCTAAGGACTTATCATGCTTCAGAGTACAAGACATTTCCTCTTTTTTTTTATTTCTTGCAACTCTTTCTTTTTTTCCGCTAAGGGCTTGCCCCAAACAACATAATTCCGAAGATGTAAAAAAAAAGGAGTGCAACATCTATTGTGGAAAACATCTTGTTTATATGCAGGTACAATGCATAATTAGGAATATTAAGATATCAACTGTCATGTAGGAATGGCTGCAGGATTTCCAACATCGTATAATCGTAAACGTCCAATAAGTATTAGTGGACTTGATGAATTATTTGTAATAGCAATTCCATCCATTTCAGAGAATTCGGAGATAAATATGTTCTCAAAGTGAGACGTGTTGAAGGCAAAACGCAAATATATTCTAAGCGAGGCAGACTACTCATGCTTTTTCTTATTTCGTTTTTTTATTAAATTCTTTAGACTCTACGCATACATATTATTTTATTAGCAATTTCTTATAAAAGTAGTGGGAGATATTTCGTAAGTAAAAAAGAATAGTTTATTATATGGATTTTATGTCATTATTTTCATCATATTACACTACCCTGTAAGAAGTTACTTCTATACCATGATACCATATAAACAAACATGATAGTTGTTGAATTGGATTGAAAACTGTGGTTATAAGTAAACTTGTCTTTAATTTTTTTTTAAAAAATTTCTTTTGATTTAGATTTTTTAATTCGATATTTTTTGCAAAACACCCTTTGTGGTAACTATAGCTAGTGAAGATAAACAGTCCAATTTCTATTTTTGTCTTATATAATCCAATTGCTCAAGTTTTACTTCATTTAAAAAAAAGGACCAATGAAAAAGCAATATTAAAGAATTATTATTATTATAAATTAATTAACTATAATCATAATTATTATTATTTTCTTTACATATGAGATAGTAAAACAGAAAAGAGGCTTTAATATTCTGTTGACTCAGTTCTCTATTTCTCTACCTGTTTGATTGACATTTTGACCAGATAATACGAAAGAATTTTTTATTTTTTTTTTTTTGAAAAAGCAGAACAAGCAGGGATTTTAGTACAATAAACATATGAAACAAAAAAATCCATCCACATGGATTGCAGTCTTTATTGAGAGTTTTCAGTCATTAGTGGATTCTGCAGCCATAGGCTCGAAACACCTGATCTCAAACGATTATAGAAAATCTCTGCATAGTATTAAACAACATTTGAAAAACAATGAAACCAACACTACATTACATTTCTATGATTGCTTCCCCCTCTCCCCTGATAAGGTAAGCCCATCTGATCGTAAAATTAACAATTGCTATCTTAGAAAACCTTACAAACAATGATACTTTGCTCAAAAAAAGTTTATCTCATAAAATCCCAATCAGTGCAATAATGTAGATTCTTTTTTAACTTCCTTATCAAAGTCGTCGAGTCATTCTTTTTGATTGACTTATTGAGTCATTACTATATATATAAAACCATATATGCACATTGTGCATTCTGTTCCAAGCTAACAGAGATACAATAAGCGAACACTATCCAAATAACTAAATATTCGAAATCCGTTTATTTATGACATTATATGACAAGACACATAATAGCCGAGTAAAACAATAAGGATTGAATAATAATACAGGGTCTTCTACTAGAGGCTACACCATGTTTACTTGATAGCTCCTCCGCTTGGACTGCTTGGGACATCAAAGCTCCAATATCAGCACCTCCTCGGGGGCTCAAGCTAAATGGAGGCTTGAAGCAGTTAGCACTCCCTCTTCCCTCTCTCTCACACACGCACGCATTAATAGCATAGTACTATTATTACTAAATCAATAATAACTACAATCTCTATAAGAGCAATACGTAACTGAAATAAAGCATGTACCA